>BPLQ01009706.1:600000-794314 GCA_021605075.1 Caerostris darwini | reverse complement strand
CAGGAACTGACGCTAATGTGTGGCTCATCTTATACGACGAGAAGGGACAAGAAGCTACAGAAAGCTTCAAGCTAAACAGGACCCTACACAATGACCACGAGAGGGGCCACCTGCACCTTTCTTCTGGAGTGGGGTTCGGACAGCCCCATGAAGGTACTTTTTTGTTTCTTCTCCAAATATATTATACAATCTAATGATAGCTTTGTTTACAAACACGAGATGTCCCCACAGATGACAATCGCTATTGTTAAGTTCACTTTGAAACTGTAGTTCAAGTTCAGACTTGTGTTTTTAAGGAAGGGTATTTTACCTCAAGTTATCTTTGATTCTAATTCACTCATGGTCAATTTCAATCTCCATTTGCTGCTTAATTTACTTTTTTGTTTCATCTTCAAATATATTGTACAAACTAATGTGCTTTCTTTACAAACACGAGGAAACGGAATGCAGGGCCGGATTTAGATGAAAAGAGGCCCTAGGCTGTTCCACTCATGAGGCCCTTTCACCTCCCATTTTTAAGTTTGTAAATTACTTATTATGTTTGTTTATTATTCATATGTGTAGAATTTTTCCTTATTTTGATTCAGTGTTTTTTTGTTTTATTGTTTTAGAATAGTGTAATTCTAATTTTTGCTAACAATTTCAATGTAGGCCCCTCTTGATCTTGAGGCCCTAGGCTGGAGCCTAGTTAGCCTATAGGAAAATCCTTCCCTGACGGAATGTATACACAAATTACTTATTATGTTTGTTTCAGCCAAGTATTCATATGTGTAGAATTTTCCTTATTTTTGATTAAGTGTTTTTGGGTTTATTGTTTTAGAATAGTGTAATTCTAATTTTTGCTAACAATTTCAATGTAGGCCCCTCTTGATCTTGAGGCCCTAGTCTGGAGCCTAGTTAGCCTATAGGAAAATCCTTCCCTGACGGAATGTATACACAAATTACTTATTATGTTTGTTTATTATTCATATGTGTAGAATTTTTTCCTTATTTTTGATTCAGTGTTTTTGGGTTTATTGTTTTTAGAATAGTGTAATTCTAATTTTTGCTAACAATTTCAATGTAGGCCCCTCTTTGATCTTGAGGCCCTAGTCTGGAGCCTAGTTAGCCTATAGGAAAATCCTTTAGCTGACAGGATATGCACAGAAATGTTTTCAAGCATTGTCAGATTCCTGGACATCCTGTTGATAATTATAAACTTCCTTGGTCCAGATCAGGGCAGGGTTTTTAAGGAAGGATATTTTACCTCCAGGCATTGATTTCAACTTTTAATAAGCTTTTCAGCCTACATTCGTCACTGTTTTTAAATTAGGGAACTTTCCCCCTCCACGAGGGTCCATTTATTGCTTAAGGGAATTTCACATTTATTTTTGTTTTCATCTCAAATATCATTATACAAAGAAAACAATATTGTTAACATTTATTACAGAAGAAGCTCAAAAAGTCTTCTACTCCACAGATGATATGTGAACATTACATTAAGATCATTTTGAAACTAGTTTAGAATAGAACTTGTGTTTTTGAAGGATTATTTTACCTCTAAGTGATTCATTCGAATTACTGTGATAATTAGGAGCTTTTTGAGATCCTCTACATTTACACTGCATAAGCCAGATGGAGGCCGCCTTTTACCTGTTTCATCTCCAAGCTCATATTACGCCTGACTTCAATAATGGCGTTTACAAGCTTGAAGATCTTACTACTTCTAGATGACTCTGAAATCTCCATTGTTAAATCCATTTGAAACTACTTGATTCCAATCAGACTTTCACATGTTTTTAAAAGAAAGGTGTTTTCCCACCTCATGAAGCCTGGCAGCCTCCAGGGACAGATCAGTTACTGTGATGGGCCGCTTTCGAGGCGATCGATGACCCAAGCCTAGCTCAGGGACCAGACCAATTGGGTTTTTCCCTCGAGATTTCTCCATTTTGCTGCTTAATGGTACGGACCAAATCTTCAGATTTCTGTTTAAAAAAATCTTGTTTCCCTCCTTGCTTGATTGGCACAGTATTTTTACCGCTTAATAACGACCATTTGCAAACCTGAAAACATGCTCAAACCATGATCATTTTGCAATTGGGTTTCTGAACTACATGACGGCACCGCTGAATTAGGAATAGGATGGAGCTTGAAAATTCAGCTGTTCCATAGATTTTTGGATCTTTTACCTACAGATTTTGCATTCCCGTCAAGAGGTACATTACTCACTGTAAGCCATCATTTGATGACACAGAGTGATATTTCCGAATTCCATTTCTTGAGACAGGTTCCATCTGCTTTAAGCATCATTTCTTATTTGGGATCCAACTAAGGTTCAAACCGAATCACAGGTGTAGATACTAGAATCTCATTACATAACAACCTATTACAGACCAGTTTGTACTCTTGTCATAATAATATTTTCTTAAGCTTTGGATTCAGAACAGGATGACTTAAAAATAATTCACTTTTTTCAATCCAGATTTTGAAATTTTAGGTTTTTCACAGCATTAGTTTTTATTTATCTTACTTTGTTTTTGTTGGCTCAACTCTTTGATGAATCTTCCATGCACCATTTGCTTAGGTATATTCTGAGAGTGCTAAGCACCTCTGTTGCCAAGAATGGACCTGTTGAAGCAAGACATGAATCCACACCTGCAGGAGCCACCACCAACTCAGGTCTGAGTCCAGTTGCATGCATCTATCATGCTACAACTATTATCTTAAAAATTTTTTTTAAATAGACCATAAAGTCATTTCCCAGGCCTATGTTTTTCCTGACCTAGGACCGGAAGTATGAACCACATTAGGATCCAAAATACATTTTCAGAAACATATTAACAATTTTATCCTGGATTTAATCTATGTTAAAACTGTTTATGAGTTGAGATTGAAGATAAATCTGATAAAAATTTAAAATCAATAAAAAGACCAATTTTAATAAAATTTTAATAAAATTCAATAAAAAGTAATAAAATTCAATAAAAAGTTTTAAAAAGACAATTTTAAT
This sequence comes from Caerostris darwini, assembly GCA_021605075.1. NCBI lineage: Eukaryota > Metazoa > Arthropoda > Arachnida > Araneae > Araneidae > Caerostris > Caerostris darwini. Next base: position 791,325 of record BPLQ01009706.1, on the reverse strand, counting down.
AAAATTTCAATAAAAAGACCAATTTTAATAAAATTTGAATAAAATTCAATAAAAAGTTCAATTTTAATAAAATTTCAATAAAAATCAATAAAAGTCAAAAATAAAATTTCAGTAAAATTCAATGAAAAGTTCAATTTTAAATTCCATAAAAAGTTCAGTTTTAGTAAAATTCAATAAAAAGTTCAATTTTAATAAAATTCAATAAAAAATCCAATTTTAATACAATTTCAATAAAAAGCCCACCTTCAATGCAATTTGAATAAAAACTGGCACAGGTGAAGAGCATAATTTTTTGAGCAATCTTAACAAATAAAGTAAATTTTAAGAAATCCTGTCAAAAATATCATAAGTAATTAAAATCAATGTCAAAAGATACTTAAGCAAATTTATTTTCCAGAAAAATATCAAAACACAGAAAAATACAAAAAATATCATTTTTTAAATATCCAGAAAAATGTCAGAATAACAGAAAATATATAATTTAATAATTTTCTGTTATCCATTCTTATTCTTTTCATTAATATATAAAAACTAATATGCTTATAAAATAATGCGAATTTTTTTAATGCGCATATTATTATTATTTAAAATTAATAGTTGTTCCTTTGAGAAGGAAAGAATAAATGATAACGTTAGTTGCTCACGACTGATTTCTGTTTTTCATAAAACACTGTAGAGAAATTTCTACAAGGAGAAGATTAAAAAAAGAATTTAAAATAACCTAAGCTGCCAAGATAGTAAAAGAAAAAAAAGGTTCTTTATTGTTCGCAATGTTTTGATAAAAGCTGAATCAAATTTTTGAATAGCTAAGAGGAAGACATTCTTTAAAATACATTATAAATTAAAGCACTTAGAATATTTTAAAATTAGAAAAGTTCTATTCAGTGATGAAAATAAAGATTCCCCTCCTCCTCAAAAAAAAAAAAAAAAAAAAAAAAAAAAAAAAAAAAAAAAAATTTGTGCCTTCATTAGTGTCAAATCAACTTCAACATTTGAAGAAGTTGAATATCTTATATTAAAAGATTAGTTTTCATCATATTATCTTAATTTCTCGTAAAAAAAAGGACAGCCATTGACAGTCTTTAAAAGACAGCCAAAATCGATTGTGATTTTCTTAATTCTTTGTATCGGTGTTATTTCAAGCAATATATGTATGTGTTTCATAACATACTTAGCAAATTTCTCAAAGTTTAATGTAACACTGTTCAAGTTTCAAATTACTTATGAATTTTAAAATGTTTAACTGCAAATATAACAGAAGGCGTAGTTTTATTTTCCCAAGTAAGCTGACATACTTTCCCTGTAAATTGTGCTTTACTGCAATAATGTGCACCGAGCAAAAAACATCGATCAGTTTTCGAAGTTCAATTTTTGTTTTAAAATCCAGCTTAGGTATATTTAAAATTATGCAGTTTTCAGCTTCTAAAATTGGGAGTATATTTTATTAAACTCGAAGTTCAGAGCTATGTAATCTTTCCCAGAAGACTTTATTATATTTAAGTAGTATTTTGAACGAATGCCTATTATGTTGTTAATTAATGTATATTTTAAACTAATCCTTATTACGTTGTTAATTAATATATATTTTGAACTAATCCTTATTATGTTGTTAATTAATATATATGGGGCCTGATGGCTGAGTGGCTAGCACTCTGTACCGCAGGTTTCGACCCGGCTGTGCCATGGATGTTTGTAGTGGTTCGGAATCCACTTTAAGCCATAGGTCCTGGTCTAATAGGATCGTAGAGCTTGTCTTGAGGTTTAGTCAGTCTTCAGCCCTCGTGGTTCCTCGCTAAGTGAAGCTTCATATTACCCTTAGTGATGGACTAATCGCCTCTGACGGGGGTCTCTTGGACCTGGTGTGGGCTTTCCTGCACCTGGGGGATTAGTAACAACAAAACATTAATATATATATATATATATATATATAATTTCAATTTCTCTTGGATACAATATTGAAGCAATTCCTACTCACGCAAGACATATGCAATTTTTTTGTCGTTGTTTCAGACAATTATAAGAAGTCTTAAAATATGATATATTTTTCCAGGTTCTTCAAATCTTCAAATCCATCAACAACGACTCGATCATTACGAATCGTCGGTACTGAAGACAGTAACTAACGAAATATAATAATTGATCCTCACTACTATCATTGTCCATGACCCAATAAAGGCTTATCGAAGTTTATTCTAATGCGTTCAAAACTCTGCCCTTGAGATTTGTTTATCTCATTCAAATAACAAGAAAATTACATAATGCACTAAGATGAGAATAACATGTGAGCAACACTGGCAAAAAAAAAAAAAAAGACACAATCCCTTTAGAGTACATATTTCTAATATATTTTTTAGTTTGATGTCTGTGGCCTGAATGGTACAGTGTGTAGCTCTCTGGTGCTTTTTACCGCACCTTTCGTGTTCGAGTCCCGGCGGTGCTATGGATATTTGTAGTGGTTCGGAATCCCTTTTAAACAGTAGATCCCGGACTAATATGAACGTAGAGCGTTATCTTGAGGTTTAATCCAGTCTTCAGCCCTTGTGATTCCTCGCTAAAGTGAAGCTGCATATTACCCTTAGCCATGGACCAGTCACCTGCGGCAGGGTCTATTGGACCTCGTGTAGGCTTTTCTGGACCAGGGGGAATAGTACAACAACAAATAGCAGAAATATTGCACAATGCACTAAGATGGGAGCAACACTGGCAAAGAAACCAAAGGAACAATCCCTTTAGAGTACATATTTCTTACTTTGATGTCTAAGGAATTTCTGAAATGAATGCTTTTCATAAATATTTTGTTTTATCTTATCCAAGAACATATTTTTCTATATTTTTGAAAAGGATTTTATTTTATCTTGCAGGCTGAGTTTTGGCGAGATTCGTTCGGTTTGGGCCATAATTGGTTCCTGGAGCGGATTGTGGTGGAAGACAAAACTCATGGCAGTGAGCACATCTTTCCCGTTCACAGGTGGGTGAAACCTGAGCGCCACTACATCATTTACGAATACGACTGCTGCTTACCGCAAGAAGACGAACACCAAGAGCAGAGGAGGACAGAGCTTAAAGAATACAGAAAACTGTACCAGTATGTACAGAACATTGAAGATGGACCAGTTCAGGTAACTTTCTCATGAATTTGTTTCTTTCTTATAGATATTAGGTGTATGCATTTAGCGAAATGATACATAGATCTCTGGTGTACATGGTCTTTGGATATGTCGGTCCAAGATCTCTGGATACATGGTCTCTGGTCTTTTCCCATATATCTATGGAAAAATACCGGAGACTTAATGTTATCAAGAGTCAAATAAGTCTCAGGGTGATAAAAAATGGGTCATGGTTCTTAGCTTTTCTGGCAAATCTTAAGATTCTTTCTTTTTATACTAGCCAGTTCGTTAAAATATTGTATACATGAAATCCGACAGATTAATTAGTAAATCCAACAAAATAAATCTATCTATCATTATATATAAGCAAAAACTACTGGAAATTTAAAAACACCAGAAAAATCAAAAACTGCTGTCCTCAGTGTCCTGCAGCGCGGGACAGACACCCCATGAGTAGTCTACTTATGGATGGAGGGAAAGAGGGCAGCTTCTATTGCGATAGAGCACCCGTAGGTAGAAGCCCAACTTGTCTATGAATTGCTGAAGATGGAGGGCAGTGCCTTCCGGGAGCACTTTTAGAGGTAACTACCCCATATGTGCGTATCATAGGGGAGGAAATCCGGAAAAATCCCACCAAGTAGTCTAACGAGCCAAGATAACTTCACAAACACCATCGAGTCTCCTCGTTTTTTGAAAAAGAGTCCACGACAATGTCCTCCAGCGGACTGAATCTCAGCCATAATGCTCACCAGCAGTGCACGTTACCATTGAGCTACGAGTTGGCAGAAGACAGGAGATAAACAGCTTAAATAATTCAATCTTCCGAATTTGTGTGAGCTGTTTAAGATCATATGAGCTACCACTGAGTCACGAGTCGGGCATCAATAACTGAGTCAAATGTATCAGGTAGCGCACATAAACTAGCAAACGCACGAAAATTTCTATACATAAGATTTCTCCAAATAAACACACACAGAATGCCATGCATGGCGAATGTTATACAAACTTTTGGTACTTCTTCCTTGTGCATTCTCTTTTTACATTTTGTCATATGTTTTCATATTTTCTGTAGTGTTTGTCCTATATATAGTATATAGTATACTATCAGAGTATCAAGGTAATCAAAAAGGAAAAAAACAATTATAAATATATACAGAATAGGGTTGTTGAAAATTTTATCCATAGCTTTCTTTTATGTTGAGGACTGGGGTCGTATTGAAAGTTTCCTTGTGAGCAGCCAAATGCAAACTAGCCCATGGCTAGTGGGCTGCCATGACAAACGTTATAACTCATTTAGCACTACCCAGGGGGCATGTGTAGCTTGAAGATATGCTACGAACGCGAGTAACACTACCCCCACAACGCTCTACGATCCTATTAGACCGGGACCTACGGTTTAAAGTAGATTCCGAACCATTACAAACATCCATGGCACCACCGGGACTCGAACCCGAAATATCTGGCACCGAGCTCTCAGGTCCCTCCGTGTCTTTTGTAATGTAATGCACACACACACACACACACACACACACATATATATATATATATATATACACAAACACACAAACTGTGTGTGTGAGCAGACCTATATAATCTACTAATAATAATATAACACGTGAATAAGAAAATTGATATCATGAGTATTTTTTATTTTTATTTTTATTTTTATTATTATTATTATAATTTTTTTTTTTGCAAAATAAAGGTTTAAAATATTAAAACTTATTTAATAAAGTTTTTATCGTAGCTCATAAATCAAAAAGAAATGTCACACTTTCTTAGCAAAAACTACAAAATAAAACATTTTTTTTTAAATTCAAGCAAGTGCATTTGATAGATTCTTCCATGGGATACATACATATATATATATATATATATATATATATATATATATATATATATATATATATATATATATATATATATACATATATATATATATATATATATATATATATATATATATATATATATATATATATATATATATATATATATATATATATATATATATATATATATATATATATATATATATACATATATATATATATATATATATATATATATACATATATATATATATACATATATATACATATATATATATATATATATATATATATATATATATATACATATATATATACATATATACATATACATATATATATATATATATATATATACATATATATATACATATATATATACATATATATATACATATATATATATATATATATATATATATATATATATATATATATATATATATATATATATATATATATATATATATATACATATACATATATATATAGATATAGATATAGATATAGATAATAAGTATTATTTATAAACTAATTCAGTTTATAAATAAAACGATATCGCTTTCATCCGGATCTATAAAATAGAAAATAAAAAGAAACATGGAATGTCAGAAAGGGCAATAAACAGCATGTTAATCAATTTTAAATCGAAAAAATGCTGGCGTGTTAATTTTGCACGTGCACAATATTATCGTAACATAGAAATGATTCTCAATAAATACCAAGCTTTTAATGAAATGCGTTGTCAAATTAAAGAGTGAAGTAACGAAAAAAATTAAAACGCAGTAACATTTGTAAATAAAAATTTCCAGAATGTCTTTTAAACTAATGCAAATACTTCTGCTTCATTGCCATAATTAACGGCCGCTCTGGCCTTTGGCACCGCAGGTTTCGGGTTCGAATCCTGGCGAAGGCATGGTTGTTTGTTATTGGTTCGGAATCCTCGTTAAACTGTAGGTCCCGGTCTAATTAGCTTAAAGTGTGCATAAAATGACAGTAGAGTGACAAGCCAAGCTAAATCTTCATTCGCGCAACAGCGTCATGATGGGACAAGGCAATCTTTCTACTGGCAGATTTCGAGACAGATCTTTTCTTATGAGGTAGGGTTGTTATCCCAACCCTCTACAGTCTTATTAGACCGGTTCGGTTTATCGATCTACGGTCATTTTGTGTACACTTTAGGCTAATTAGACCGGGACCTACAGTTTCCTATGGATTCCGAACCACTACAATATCCATGGCACCGCCGAGATAGAACCCGAAGCCTGTGGCACACAGCGCTAGTCACTCGGCCATCAGGCCTCTATGCAAACACTACGCCTTTAAACTAATTAAAATACATTTTTAAGAAAAAAACTGCTTTTATAGTTATATGAATTCATTAAAAGTCATTGAATTTATTTCAAAAATTCTTCTAAATCGATTACTAAAGATCATAGTACATAAAATTACTGAAAAGAGTCAGTAGTCGGAAATGTTTTGGCTAACTGCCCACCCCTGAAGGTAGTTATCGATAATAGTTTCCCTATGGTATTGCGATTTGCATATCGAAAACATGTATCCGCCAAAACGAATAAATATTCAATTCTTTCGAGAGTTACAATCTTGTTGTTTAGCTATCGATCTTACCAAACCTTGCATCAGACATCCGATGTTAGGATTTTTTTATTTTATAACTTAATGTTTAAGTGAAATCAAATAGTTTAAAAATGCATGATACAAAAAAGATAAATAGTTAATTTTCCCATCTATGCAATAAATTTCTGTCTTATTAAGATATAATTGAGTGTTTCAGATTTATTGTCTCATGATACAAAAATAATAATAATAATAAATGGTAAAAAACTGAAATCTGCTCGGCAAATTTCAACTTATAATGTGTGAACATTGGAGAACGGATAAATAAACTCAGGAATATGCCAATGTTTAATAATGCACGAGATATATGAAGCAATTGATTGGAATACTACAAGAATTGCTAAATTCAAATAGCCATATTAATATAGCAATGTTGAATAGATCAAGAACTTCGTGAAGAATGAATTGTTCAAGAATATCTAAAAGAATATACAAAAGTAAGATAAATGTCATCACAAATTAAGAATGAAGTATTCCCAATTCTACGAGAAACGTTGTCACATTCAATAGCCAAAAGAATATATCAAAGTTTGAAAATATTAGTCGTAAATGAAGAATGAAGTATTCCAAATTCTACAAGAAACGTTATCGCGTACAATACCCAAAAGAATAAATCAAAGTTTGAAAATTCTAGGCGTAAATGAAGAATGAAGTATTCCAAACACAATAAGAAGCATTATATAGCTCAATAGGCATGGGAAAATGCCAAAAGTGATAAATATGAAACTTCAAAGAGAAGGAATTGATCAAGTACTTATAGCTATTGGGTATACAAATGTTTAAAATCTCAAGCCAAAAAGTGAAAAGCGCTTCAAAACCATACTACAAAACACTTCAAGCATAAGCCAAATTCTCCAGAAACTTCCTGAGGATTAACGTTATTCATGAATCATTTCAAGAGTTAAGGGGCCCAAACTACCATTTTTCCACCAAAATTTGCAAATTTGGAATATCACTTTATTTGCTTGCTGCATTTTTGGGATTGCGCCACGAACCCCTAACCAGGACAACATCATGTTCACACATGATAATAATTTTCCATCTTTACAATAAACTTCTGTCTTATTAAACATTGTATGAATGAATGTTTCACACTTGGGACCTGAATGGCCGAGTGGCTAGCGCTCTGGCGCTCGGTACCACAGGGTTCGAGTCCCGGCGGTGCCATGGTTGTTTGTAGTGGTTCGGAATCCACTTTAAAAAGTAGGTCCCGGTCCTAATAGGATCGTAGAGCGTTGCGGGGGCATTGTTACTCCGCGTCCGTGGCTTATCTTCAAGTTACACGCGCCCCTGGGTAAAGCAAAGTGAATAACGTCTGTGCAGCGCTTGCCTTAAGGCATCCAAGACCAAGCTGTCTAATTGTTTGTCAGTTGCATTAGAAAAAAAAATATATCAGACTTATTGTTTCAATGTATACTGTACTTTCTTTATTTTTCTAAATCTACTTAACATACTTGTTTTTTTATCTGCATCTGCTTAACATACTCGCTTTATTTATTCGCATCTAGTTAACTCGTGTTCCTTCCTTTCTGCTAAGCGGAAATACTAGTTTAAAGATAAACATGCCGGTTTTATTATTTTATTTTATTTCTGGGAAGATGGTTTGAAGGATAATGTTTGTTAATTACTTCACGAAGAATGATTTATCATGTGACTTAAAAATGAAATTTTTGAAACTATGTAAATATTCAATATTTTGCAACACTTCAATTATATAACCCTGTATTTTTAATTTATTTTTTATTATTTCATTCTATTATCAACCACATCTACTGCAAGAATGATGTAATCCTTTTAGTTAAGTTGCTGTTTCAAAAGTATCTCTGAGTTATAAATAGTTGAAATATTCACTCAATCATACTTTTTGGACATTTCTTTCCAACTCATTGACTAGAGCAGTGGTGTCCAAAGTGGGGTACACGTATCCTAAAGGTTTGGTTAGCAGCTCTGCGGTCACATTTTAGGCCTAGGCTTAGGACCTACAGTTTAACGTGGATTTTGAACAACTGACAAACATCCATGTCACCGCCAGGATTCGAACTTGGCGCCTGTGGTACCAAAGGCCAGAGCGCTAGCCAATTGGTCATAAGGCCACAATGGTAACATTAATTTAACTATTTTAACGTTGCAGATACTGAACTATCTAAATATTGACCTATCATAAATCTCATATACATTAAAACCACTTTGAAATACTTGTTGGAAAAATCGCACAAATGCTCTTCAGCAACTGAGATATCAAGCAAGAGAAACACATTGAATTTTGTTTGAAATATTTTCTGAAAACCATTTCACAGCTGTCACCATTTCATTTTCAAAGTTTACACAACATCCATATTTAACGAAATAACGATAAAGAAGTATAGAATTTATTAAATAAATACGATATTATAAATGCCTGCCTATAATCTGCGTATTATACATTAAAAAGCCCAGAATTTCTTCGTGCGGCCCTGATGACTATGGGGCTCAGGCGCTCGGTGCCACAGGTTTCGGGTTAGAGTCCCGGCTATGCATTGAATGTTTGTAGTGGCTCGAAATCCACTTTAAACCGTAGGTCCCGGTCAAATAGGACTGTTGGGCGTAGGACTAACAACCCTATCTCGTAAACTGACAACTGGCTTACCGATTATTGAGTACCAATCGGAATATAACCCTTTAACCTCCTCATCTTAATTCATAGATATAATTACGATTAGAGTTGGCTGCATTAATGTTAGTAAATAAAAATTACAAGATAATGTTTCAAAAATTATATAGATGGTACTCAAAAAGGTTAAAAAATACTAAAAATAAATAAAAGTAAATTACAAAATAAAAATTTAAAAACTAAAAATAAAAGAATTTAAGTTAAGTTCAAATTCTGTACAATTAGGGACCAGTTGTCGATGCCATGAAACTATTGAAAAAGGTAAACAAAACAGTGAAAGGGCTATGCTGAACGCTGAGAGCTGTAGTGGTGATCTAAAAAGCAAATGAAATTATCATCATCAAAAAAAAAAAAAAAAAAAAAAAAAAAAAAGGCCGTTATCAGAACCGATGTTCTTTTTAGTTCTTTATAATTTTTATTTTATTTTTTTTATTCATTCCTTTTTTTTTCCTAACCAAAACAAGGGGTAAAAATAAATGTGGAATGCTTCACGAAAAGACAAACACCGTAAAAAGACAACATCTCTGGTCTAGAAATCTGCCAGTAGGCAGACGACCTTGGCCTACCCTGGGGCTAGTGTGCCAATGATAAAGATGATGTATAATAATGCAGACAATCTTTGGACTTTTTTACTTAGAAAGCTTGGATAAAAATTAATTCCAAAAATTGTTGGCTAAAAATGTTTTTTTGGATATAATTAGCACATTTCCAATGTGACAATATACAGTTTGCTTACATATGTTATATGTTAAACAAATAATAGCAGAAGCTTATAAAAGTTGGGAATAATAAAATATACAATATGCTTTTATAAAAGGAAGCAATATGTGACGTTAATTTAATCCGTTAATTGCATCATATGCTAATTTGTTCGAGTTGGGTAAAAAAAGACATCGAGTGAAGTACCAAATAACTAAAAATGTTTTCAGAGAAGCCAAATTAATAGCTGACAACCAAATATAAAAATTAAAGAAATTGGTGGAAATAAAAAAAAAAAAAGTTATTTTGTTTTTAAACAGATAGTTTAAAATTCTTTAAAAAATCAAAATTTATTTTTTTTTCATAATTATACTGGAATTGATTATTGCATTCTAGCATGAAGTTTTTGTTCGTTTTATTTTTATTTTTACAAAATATACTTGGTGATATTTTTTTACTTTAGCTTTTACTGTGTTTCTTATCTACACACATCTTCCTTTTTTTTTTTTTTTTTTTTTTTTTTTTTGTTAAATGAATAATTTATCTTATTAACGGTATAAAAATATTAGGAGTGGTAATAAATTAAAATGCTAAAAGATAAGATAAATGGCATGTCAGTTCAAGACAAGTTATCAATCACATGTAAACAAGACGTAAATCACACACACATATATATAAGGAGAAAGAGAGAGAGAGAGAAATGTTTTATCTATGCCTGCTTTGTTTAATTTGCATATTTTTTTTTCCTTTTTGATATGCCAAAGCAGTTGTTGCCTTTCAACTTTTTGAAATCTGTATTAGTCTGCCTTTCAGTTTCGTTACTGCATGTGGTCTCTATCGCTGATCGCCCTACTGATTATCGGAAATTTTAATTTCCTGTCCACTTTCCGCAAATTCAAAAAAATTTTTCTTTTTTGATTGCTTTTTAATTTGCACAATTTTTCAACTATCTGCATCATGCAGTTTAAACTAAATGTTTTCGCATTGTACGAAAATTTCGTGCAGTTTGCCAGCAATGCGGTTTTGATCAAGAAAATAAACAAGAAGCTTATGTATATACAACTGTGTCAAAAAAGTAAGAATAATGGTACAAAATAATGTCTTCTTAATTACGCCTTACAGAATAATGTCTTCTTACATAACAGCAGTATCCATACAGAATAATGTCTTCATAATAATGTCTTATAGAATAACGATACAGAATAATGTCTACTTAATAATGTCTTATAGAATAATGATACATAATAACGTCTACTCAATAATGTCTTACAGAATAATGTCTTCTTAATAATGTGCTACATAATAATGCCTTACGGAGTAATGATATAGAATAATGTCTTCTTACAGAATAATGGTATTTTAAAATCCCCTCTCAGATATTTTACATCCAGTGGCACAGGAATATAATTTACAAACCATGGACCAGTTGAAAAATCATCGAATTAATGAACTTTATAGAAGAAAGTGAACACTTAATCATCCCAAGAAACCATTACCCCTGAAATACAAATTGAATTCTTTGCACCCATTCAATCGCTCTCAACAAAACTATTTCATCCTTCAAGGAATGAAAGCCGTCATAATATTTTGTATCACATGCCATGCTATTTTTTTTTTTTTTTTTTGTCACAGGTTTATCATCGTTATTTATTCATTTTTTGTCACATGTTTATTACAATTATTTATTCATTTTTTGTCACAGATTTTGTCACCATTATTTATTCCTTTTGCATTGTACATTGCATTTTTTACAGTATACCACTCGTTTCACTTACATCTACTTCTTATCATTACTTAGTTACATATTATTAGTGCCAACGGCCGTACCGTGCTGAATATACCGGTTCTCGTTAGATCACCGAAGTCAAGCATCATTGGGCGCGGTCAGTACTTGGGTGGGTGACCACCTGGGAACACCGCGTGCCGTTGGCAAATTTGGGACCTGAATGGCCGAGTGTCTAGCGCTCTGGCGCTCGGTGCCACAGGTTTCGGATTCGAATCCCGGCGGTGCCATGGATGTTTGTAGGGGTTCGGAATCCACTTTAAGCCGTAGGTCCCGGTCTTCTATGACTGTAAGAGCGTCACGGAGCAAAAGTCAGGCTTCTACCTACGGGTGCTCCATCACAACAGAAGCTGCTTCCTTTCCCTTCAATCATGAGTCCATATGGGCTTGTGGGCTTGGCCAGCCAAGTGGGATAAGAAACAACAACAACAACAACATATTATTAGTTGCATAGTTTCTATTATGTTAATTACCGCAGCGTATTTTTTTCTGTATTATAACTCTTTGTACTCTTGTAATTCTTTCTTTTTTTCAAATCTCACCTTTTTAACTAATAAAGTGCTACATAGCTTTAGGTACAGGGAGTGAAGTATGGGGTAAAGTAAAGTTATAGAGAGCTACATATGTAATACTGTAACATGTGTAATGAATTTTACATATATAACGAATTTTCCTTCTGGTGACATATGTCATGTTGATGATATTATATTAAATTTAGTTCTATAAAAGCTCAACAAGTAAATGTATAATTACGTAACAGTCATATTTTCATCTTTAAAAAAACTATTGTAATGCATATAAAATCAGATAGAATTTGTTGCCTTCTTTTTTTGAAAGAGCCAATTGCTGTTAAATATACGGTGAGACGATTTTTCTCCCTGTTTTTTCAATTCATTTGTCCTTCAGAGGTTATTTCTCTTTTGCCAAGCTTCCACGTACACAGGGTAAAGAATGGGATGCATTTTGTCTCTTCTCAATTTTTTCTTAACGTAATGAATGGAATTATTTGTTGTCTGAATGTTATCAGATAAATATTGGTTACGAGATTTCCTTTCTTGGAAGGGACCCTCCCCCTCCAAAAAAAAAAAAAAAAAAAAAAGAAAGAAAGAAAACAATTAAGAAGCCGTTTCTGGTGGATTGATGAGTAATAATTTAAATTTAGTGAGAGTGGAATTTGATTACTTTGAAGAAATAGCCACGTGAAATTTAAAAGAAAGATGATTGGAGATGTTGTTGTTGTGACTAATCCTCAATGTCCTTCAATACGGGACGGAGTGAGGAAAAGAGGAAGGGTGCAGCTTCTGTTGGGATGGAGCCCCTGTAGGTAGAAGTCTGACTTTTGCTCAATGACGCTCTTACAGTCCTATGAGACCGGGACCTACGGCTTAAAATGGATTCCGAACCACTACAAACATCCATGGCTCCGCCGGGACTCGAACCCGAAACCTGTGGCACAGAGCGCTAGCCACTCGACCATTCAGGCCCGATTGGAGATGTCGTTGTTGTGACTAATCCTCAGTGTCCGGCATCGCTCATCACCCCAAGAGTAGTCTAATCATGGATGGAGGGAACGGGGGCAGCTTCTGTTGGGATGGAACAGACTGACTTTGTTCCGAGTCGCTAAAGGAGGGCAGTGTCTTTCGAGAGGACCTTTAGGGGAATTGCCCCGAATTTGCATATTATATGGAAGAAAGCATATTGTATCCAATGCAACCAAGGGTGTCTCGTAAATTGTTTGTCAGTAACATGAGACATATATCCAGGGCCGGATTTAGAAGGAAAGAGGTCCTAGGCCATTCCACTTATGAGGTCCTTTCACCTCCCATTTTTAAGTTTTGTAAATTACTTATTATGTTTGTTTATTATTCATATGTGTAGAATTTCTCCTTATTTTTGATTCAGTGTTTTAGTGTTTACTGTTTTAGAATAGTGTAGTTCTAATTTTGCTAACAATTTAAATGTAGGCCCCTATTAATCTTGAGGCCCTAGACTGAAGCCTAGTTAGCCTATAGGAAAATCCGGCCCTGCATATATCTTTTCATATGACGTTTTGTTTTCAAAACTTTTAATAGTCACATTCGTGACTACGATTGAAGTCTTTTGTCAAACTTTTAATTAATAAGCTGTTTGCTATATTGCTATAACACTGTAAATACTACTTAATAATAACTACTTATAATACTACATTACTATAACACAATTATACTATACATTGCTAACTACTCTTTTCCATTTCAAGGCTTATTTTTATAATTTGAAAAATGTAGCTCCTTTGAGAGATAAAAGTTTAATACTTTAAATCTATAAACTATCACGCAAATTTATTTTTTAATAATAAAGAAAATAATATTCAGTTTGACATCTGAAAAAAAATGAAATGTATATAAATATTTTTTCATTAAATGCAATTTTAAAATGTTTATGTTATTTCAACTTTGAGATGACTGAACTAACTGAGCCAATGCAATTAAGGATGTCCCGTAAATTATTTGTCATTAACGTGAGACATACATCTCTCATTTATATGTCGTTTTATTTGGGTATATCAAAACATTTAATGACTATGATTGAAGCCTTTTCTTAAACAATTAATTAATAAACTGTTTACTATATTACTATAATACTATAAGTACTACTTAATAATAATTACTTATAATACTATATTGCTATAATATTATTATGCTATAAGCTATTTACTATTATTTTCCTATTCATTTTTATAGTTGGAAAAATGTATTTTCTTTGAGACATAAAAGTTTAATGTATTAAATCTATAAACTATCACGCAGATTTATTTTTAAAACAATTTATTCTACCTAGCTACTTATGGTATAATATATATCCAATTGTGAAATATCAGCATAAAAAAATCGGTGATTAAAATATTTAAGATTTTTGCTATAATATTATTATGCTATAAGCTATTTACTATTATTTTCCTATTCATTTTTATAGTAAATATTAACTTTAATTATGTATTATTATTTAATTTTTTCAACTCTTAAAAATCAGGTTTTATTTAAGATTTTTCTTATCTGTAAATATTAACTTTAATAACTATGTTGTTGTTGTTGTTGTGTCTAATCCTCAGTGTCTTGCAGTGCAGGGCTGACAACCCATGAATAGTATACTTATGGATGGAAGGGAAGATAAGGTCCATTATCTAATGTGATGGTACACCCGTAGGTAGAAGTGTGACTTAGTTCCGTGTCGTTGAAGAATGAGGGCAGTTCCTTCCGGGAGGACTTTTAGATGGAACTGCCCCGCATTTGCGTACCGTATGAGAAAAAGCCCGGTTTCGTTTGTCACTCTACGGTCATTTTTGCACACTTTAGGCTACTTAGACCTGGACCTATAGTTTAACGGGGATTTCGAACCACTAACAAACATCTATGCCACGGGCAGGATTCGAACCTGAAGCCTGTGGTATCAATGGCCAGAGCACTAGCCAATTGGCCATCAGACCGCAGGGAGAAAACCCGAAAACCTTCCCAACAGGTAGTCCGACTAACGAGACAAGATGCTGAGCATTACAAACGCCATCGATTCTCCTCGTTTTTTGAAACAGTGTCTACAAAGCCATTAGCGTATTGAACCTTAGTCTTAATGCTAACTAGCGGCGCACATTGCCACTGAGCCTCGAGTATGGCGGGAATATCTGCAAAATAACACAATGAAATTGAGATCTCTTTCTGTATCATTTTTTATCATTTATATCATTTATTCAGTATCATTTATTTCAGTATCAAGTTCATATTTGAAATTTTTTATTTCAATTATATTCTCTTTTTTTTTTTCTGCCAAATTTCTTATTTACATTTTTTATTTCACTTCATATATTTCAAATTTCAGATTCAAATTACAGAGAGTGAAAATAAAAAAAAAGTGTAGGCATTTTTTAAAAAATAATAGAACATACGTAAAAAAGAATCTAAATATATATTGTTATATTAATCATCAGCGTTCTCTATAAATTATGATTGTACAACCTGAGTGATATATGAGTCCACATTTGTTATAAATGCGTCCCAATATGGAATCATAAATTTCCTAAAGCACCTAACTTTTTATGCCATCATCAATTCCCATGGTGGGCCAAGGCCTCTTCCTACTGGCAGATTTCGAGACAGGAGATGTTTTCTTTATACGAGGTGGGGTTGTCATCCCTACATCTAACGCTCTACAGTCATATTTGACCGGGACCTACAGTTTAAAGTATATTCCGAACCAATACAAACATCCATGACACCCCCAAGACTCGAACCCGAAACCGAGTACCACAGCGCTAGTCACTCGGCCATCAAGAGACTAACTTTTTATGTACTTATTTTATATTTTTTTAAATCTAATTATTAAAAAATGGCGAAAATAGTGAAATTAAGGGTGTAATTTTTTTAACACCGATCTGAATTTTTAAAGTACAGCATCTTGACCGTCTCAAAATAACTCTTTAAAAATAAGAAATTCCTGCGCTAAAGAAAGTCAAAGATTCTGTGCCATTTTTGCGTATTTAATTTAATAAAGATAGGGCCTGAATGACAGAGTTTTTATTGTCTCAATAATTAAAAGATAAGAATATCGTAGAGCGTTGCGGAGGTATTGTTACTCCGCGTTTGAAGATTTTCAAGGCGAAGATTCGACGCCATTTTTGCATATTTAATTTAATGAAAATCTTAGACTGTACACCATTTATAACCTTTTTTGCTTTAGAACTATTGTTAAATTGCATATTTTAGGGGTTTAAAAAAGCATTTAGTCTACACATGCGGATCGAGACGGGTTTTTTCTCCTACTTCCAATACGACGCAAAGAAGCTAAAATACTGGACATTCCTGCTTTAATTGCCAGACAAATTCTCAAGGTCTTTCATGCCTCAGTTGCTATCCAACAATCAGCTGACAGCAAATGAGTTCCTCTGTTTTATACAAAATTAAAAGATGTGATTTTTGAATGTAAGACATGAAAATGATGGTACTAAATATAATGCAATATTACAAGTGTGTGATTTGAATTCTTTGAATAATTTTCAATGTCAGGTGAAGAATATTTCACATAAAACCTTTCAGGGTTTGGATGGATTTTTATTTATTATTGCATATTCAAATCTGCAGACAGAATTGTATTTTAAATGTAACAAAAATACATGTCTACCAAAAGAAAAAAGAAGAAGACTAAAATGAGTTGTTTGTCAGGATGTCAGAAGTCAAATAAAAAAATTTTAAAATAGTGTTGCGTGGGTAGAAAGCAAAATCAGCTTAAATCGAGAGTGAAACTAATTATGTTAACCAATAACCGTTTCCTTTCTGTTGTTTATCAGAAACCCGATGGGATTTCATAAGGGTTGTTAAACTAAATGAAATATTAACTACGATAACTATGTGCTGGATAGATCTTAACTTTGGTTAGTTGATAAATTTTATCGCCTGATTTTAGGTTAGTCTGCACACACACACATATCCCTTTAAGATCTGATATATTTTTATATTTAATTTTTTTAATTTTTAGTAGACGTTGACTCCAATGATACTACAAAAAAAAATAATTAAACTAGTCTATGCCCTCCCAGAGGCATGGTGGGGCACCAGCACGATCGTGAATGTTTAGGCTTTTCCATGAATATATATATATGTGCATATATATATATATATACTTACATGTATGCTCATAAACTACATCTATGAAATTGAAAATCATTAAACAAATGCAAATATCAAAAGAGTGTGCGACTAGAATTGCATAGACAGATAAAAAAAAAAGAACACGAATATTTATATGAAATATACAATAACAGGGTGTGAAACAAGTGGCCCATGAAATTCGTCAATTCTAAAAAAAATTATAATAATCCTCAAAACGTTAATTATAACATTCTGATTATATCTTTATCAAGGAATATGTACCTTCAGAATATTGTAAATACTATTTCTGCTCGCTTGACTGTATGATTGTATCCAAATTGGACTACAAAAGTTCCTTACACGTATTTCGGTGAAACATAAAAAGACTGTATGTACATGATTTTCAATATATATATATATATATATATGAATTATAGCCATAATACCGATTTGTTCCCTTCAAAAGCTCTGATTCAGCAGTTCTCTAACTTGAAATATTCGAGGACCCTTTTAATTAAAGAGAATGTTGCCGCTGCTCCTTTGACAAACATCCCTTCCCCCGTCATCCGTTTTATTTATTAATCTAGTTTTATTTAATTAAACAATATAAATAGACTTTATTAAGATTTATAATAAAGTATATTAATACAAAATATACTTCATAAAAATTTAC
Organism: Caerostris darwini; assembly: GCA_021605075.1. Lineage (NCBI taxonomy): Eukaryota > Metazoa > Arthropoda > Arachnida > Araneae > Araneidae > Caerostris > Caerostris darwini. The sequence goes on along the minus strand of BPLQ01009706.1, from coordinate 773,325 downwards.
TATTACGTTTTTAATTAAACAATATAAATATACTTTTTTAAAATTAACCATATTCAGAAAATGAAATGCTGCTAACGAGATCATTGGGCTGTTTTTGCACATTTTTACTGTTTTCGGAATTTTTTCTATTATTTCAATTTTATAATAAAAGAAAATATATTTATCATCTTAACGAATTGTTGAGTATATTTGGTTAACAAAATACCTCCAAAAACGTTTTTTTTTTAATGTCAAATTTTTTAAAAATTTACTATTTTGTTTTTAATTAAAAAATATAAATATACTTTTTTAAAATTAACCCTATTCAGTACCCTAAATATAAAATAAATTCATTGAAACTTTAATTAATCATTATGTGTATTAAAATGAAGCGATAGTCTTTGTTCATCAAAAAAACTCTGAAATTTAAGTGTTCATAATCTTGACTGATTTTGGAATGAAGCGTCAAAATTTCTTATAGGACTACTCAATGAATTTAATAATATGCTTCTAACGAGATCAATGAGTTGTTTTTGCTGTTTTCTGAATTTTTCCTATTATTTCAATTTTATATATATTTATCTTTTTATATTTTTTATATTTTATCTTTTTTATATTTTTTAATCTGGGCCTGAATGGCCGAGTGGCTAGCGTTCTGGCGCTCGGTACCACAGGTTTCGGGTTCGAGTCCCGGCGGTGCCATGGATGTTGTAGGGGTTCGGAATCCACTTTAAACTGTAGGTCCCGGTCGAATATGATCATAGAGCGTTGCAGGGGCATTGTTACTCAGCGTCCGTGGCTTATCTTCAAGTTACATGCGCCCCCTGGGTAATGCAAAGTGAGTAACGTTTGTGCAGAGCTTGCCTTAAGGCATCTAAGACCAAGTGTCTCAGTGTTTGCCATCTGCATTAGAAGAAAAAAAAATGTATTTATTAATATTATATGTACTATATTTATCTTTTTTATAATTATTTATCTTTCAATTTTATATATATTAATCTTTTTTATGTTTATTTTTTTTTAATTTTATATATGCTTTATTTATCTTTTTTATAATTACTTATTTTTCAATTGTATATATATATATATATATTTTTATATTTATTTATCTTTCAACTTTATATAGATTTATCTTTTTATATTTATTTATCTTTCAATTTTACATATATTTATTCTTCTTATATTTATTTATTTTTCAATTGTATATATATATATATATCTTTTTATATTTATTTATCTTTCAACTTTATATAGATTTATCTTTTTATATTTATTTATCTTTCAATTTTACATATATTTATTCTTCTTGTATTTATTTATTTTTCAATTGTATATATATTATATCTTTTATATTTATTTATCTTTCAACTTTATATAGATTTATCTTTTTTTATTTATTTATCTTTCAATTTTACATATATTTATTCTTTTATATTTATTTATTTTTCAATTGTATATATATTTATCTTTTTTTATATTTATTTATCTTTTCAACTTTATATAGATTTATCTTTTTATATTTATTTATCTTTCAATTTTATATATTTATTCTTCTTATATTTATTTATTTTTCAATTTTATATATATATATATCTTTTATATTTATTTATCTTTCAACTTTATATAGATTTATCTTTTATATTTATTTATCTTTCAATTTTACATATATTTATTCTTCTTATATTTATTTATTTTTCAATTGTATATATATATATATATCTTTTTATATTTATTTATCTTTCAACTTTATATAGATTTATCTTTTTATATTTATTTATCTTTCAATTTTACATATATTTATTCTTCTTATATTTATTTATTTTTCAATTGTATATATATATATATATCTTTTATATTTATTTATCTTTCAACTTTATATAGATTTATCTTTTTATATTTATTTATCTTTCAATTTTACATATATTTATTCTTCTTATATTTATTTATTTTTCAATTGTATATATATATATATCTTTTTATATTTATTTATCTTTCAACTTTATATAGATTTATCTTTTTATATTTATTTATCTTTCAATTTTACATATATTTATTCTTCTTATATTTATTTATTTTTCAATTGTATATATATATATATCTTTTTATATTTATTTATCTTTCAACTTTATATAGATTTATCTTTTATATTTATTTATCTTTCAATTTTACATATATTTATTCTTCTTATATTTATTTATTTTTCAATTGTATATATATATATATCTTTTTATATTTATTTATCTTTCAACTTTATATAGATTTATCTTTTTATATTTATTTATCTTTCAATTTTACATATATTTATTCTTCTTATATTTATTTATTTTTCAATTGTATATATATATATATATCTTTTTATATTTATTTATCTTTCAACTTTATATAGATTTATCTTTTTATATTTATTTATCTTTCAATTTTACATATATTTATTCTTCTTATATTTATTTATTTTTCAATTGTATATATATAATATATATTTTTTATATTTATTTATCTTTCAACTTTATATAGATTTATCTTTTATATTTATTTATCTTTCAATTTTACATATATTTATTCTTCTTATATTTATTTATTTTTCAATTGTATATATATATATATATATATCTTTTATATTTATTTATCTTTCAACTTTATATAGATTTATCTTTTTATATTTATTTATCTTTCAATTTTACATATATTTATTCTTCTTATATTTATTTATTTTTCAATTGTATATATATATATATCTTTTTTATATTTATTTATCTTTCAACTTTATATAGATTTATCTTTTTATATTTATTTATCTTTCAATTTTACATATATTTATTCTTCTTATATTTATTTATTTTTCAATTGTATATATATATATATATCTTTTTTTATTTTATTTATCTTTCAACTTTATATAGATTTATCTTTTTATATTTATTTATCTTTCAATTTTACATATATTTATTCTTCTTATATTTATTTATTTTTCAATTGTATATATATATATATATCTTTTTATATTTATTTATCTTTCAACTTTATATAGATTTATCTTTTATATTTATTTATCTTTCAATTTTACATATATTTATTCTTCTTATATTTATTTATTTTTCAATTGTATATATATATATATATCTTTTATATTTATTTATCTTTCAACTTTATATAGATTTATCTTTTTTATATTTATTTATCTTTCAATTTTACATATATTTATTCTTCTTATATTTTATTTATTTTTCAATTGTATATATATATATCTTTTTTATATTTATTTATCTTTTCAACTTTATATAGATTTATCTTTTTATATTTATTTATCTTTCAATTTTACATATATTTATTCTTCTTATATTTATTTATTTTTCAATTGTATATATATATATATATTTTTTATATTTATTTATCTTTCAACTTTATATAGATTTATCTTTTTATATTTATTTATCTTTCAATTTTACATATATTTATTCTTCTTATATTTATTTATTATTTCAATTGTATATATATATATATATCTTTTTATTTTATTTATCTTTCAACTTTATATAGATTTATCTTTTATATTTATTTATCTTTCAATTTTACATATATTTATTCTTCTTATATTTATTTATTTTTTCAATTGTATATATATATATATATCTTTTATATTTATTTATCTTTCAACTTTATATAGATTTATCTTTTTATTTTATTTATCTTTCAATTTTACATATATTTATTCTTCTTATATTTATTTATTTTTCAATTGTATATATATATATATATCTTTTTTATATTTATTTATCTTTCAACTTTATATATATTTATCTTTTATATTTATTTATCTTTCAATTTTACATATATTTATTCTTCTTATATTTATTTATTTTTCATTATATATATATATCTTTTTTATATTTATTTATCTTTCAACTTTATATAGATTTATCTTTTTATATTTATTTATCTTTCAATTTTACATATATTTATTCTTCTTATATTTATTTATTTTTCAATTGTATATATATATATATCTTTTATATTTATTTATCTTTCAACTTTATGTATATTTATCTTTTTATATTTATTTTTTTTCAATTATATATATATATATATATATATTTATATTTATTTACCTTTCAATTTTATATTTATTTATTCTTCAATTTTATATATATTTATCTTTTTTATATTTATTTATCCTTCAATTTTATATATATTTATCTTTTTTTATTTATTTATCTTTTAATTTTATATATATTTATCTTTTTTAAATTTACTTATTTTTCAATTTTATATATATTTATCTTTTTTATATTTACTTACTTTTCAATTTTATATATATTTATCTTTTTTTATTTATTTATCTTTTAATTTTATATATATTTATCTTTTTTAAATTTACTTATTTTTCAATTTTATATATATTTATCTTTTTTATATTTACTTACTTTTCAATTTTATATATATTTATCTTTTTTTATTTATTTATCTTTTAATTTTATATATATTTATCTTTTTTATATTTACTTACTTTTCAATTTTATATATATTTATCTTTTCACCTAAACGAATTGTTGAGAATATTTGATTAACCAAATACATCTGACCTCCAAAAGACTTTTTTTTTTAATATCCCATTTTCTTTTGTTGTTATATGTATATATATATATATATATATTGTTGTTGTTGTTTACATGGTGATCTACATACATTGATGTCTAACCCCTTCCCCTCCTTCCGCGTTTGTTGTCATACCCCCCTTTTAAAGAAGCATTGTACTAAATCATCTCAATCGAGCGACTAAACCTTCTCAAGGTCATTTCCGAAGTGCGTCGTTTCCCGCGGGTTGCAAAATGAATGCAAATGAACGGAAAATGCGATCTTTCAATGAAGTTCCTACCCATTTAATATACAATGCACGTTGTCTCCCTAGAGACGTTTAGGTCACTGGAGAGACTTCTAATTGTGAGGAATACAGTTTAAAAAGCGATTTAATTTGGCTCAATCAAGTTTCAGGTTCCAGAGTTGGGATGGCCGTTACCGGTTTACTACATTCCGTTATCAAACAAGTTCCAGGTGATTTCTTTATTTACAATCAGCTGGCTTTGAAATAATTATTTTGATGAAACTGAGTGTTGGATTTGAAATCAAAACTTTATTCATAGAGATTAAATCAATAATTTTGACATACCACAAATGATCTCTTAAATATATATATCGAAGGTGTCATTTATGCATGTAATGGGCAGTACACCCACGAATTATAAAAAAGTGGATGCCTTTCTGAAGTAATTGGTCTTCATTTGCATATCGTATGGAAGGAAACTGCTAGATCTGTGCTGTACGGTGCCACAGGTTTCTGGCTCGAGTCTTGGTGGTGCCATGGATGTTTATAGTGGTTCGGTATCGATTTTAAACCGTAGGTCCCGGTCTAATATGACTGTAAAGCGTCGCGCGTAGGGCTGACAACCCTACCCCGTAAAACGAACGCATCTCCTGTCTCGAAATCTGCCAGTGGGCAGACGGCCTTGGACCACCATGGGGCTGTTGCGCCAATGAAGAAGAAAAAGATGGGAGAAAACTTGAGAATCTCACATCATTTAGCCCAATGCTTACATAAGCGGCCACAATTGCCTTTTTAAAGATTAAAAAATATGCTGACATGGATTTGAACTCTAAACTATTTGTTTATAAAAGTTCGTATCGTTGACTTCTAGTAAGTTCATATCTTGATAAAGTATCTATCCTCGTATTTATCTTCTGATAAAGTATCTATCATAATAAACTTTTTGATGCAAACTTTTTAAATTTGATTCTTCAAATTATATTTTGTAGAGGATTAGTAATGTATTTAGTAGCATAAGAGCTGTAAAAATTTAGAGTAAGAATGAATGTTAATTTTTTTTTTTTATATTTACATTTTTTTAATTTCTTTAAAAATTCTGCAAATTAGAACTTTAAAATTAAATTTTAATATTTTTATTTTTCATCAAATTTCACAAAAGAGATACAAACTAGAATTCTAAACATCTTTTATTTGTGGTTATATAGTTTTGTTACGATAAGTACACACATTATATGGAATAAGATCTTTAATAAATTTATATAGAAATGGCGTCATGTACAATGTGTTAATTTTTTTCTAAAATTTAAATCATTTGTTGTTTATAAATAAAGTTTTTTTTTATAAATGAAAAGAAAAATTGTGTAAAAATATCCTTCTTGAATACAGAATCGTAGAATCGCTAGATCTATAATCGGAGAATTCGCTGCATGGACTAGCTTTTCTGTGAACTGTTCGTAGCATTCATAAACAGAACATGAAGTACATCTATCGAATAAAAATGTTGTTAAATTAAATAGAATTGTTAGGTTTCTAAATTATAAAATTAATGTTATAAGATTTTTATAGTCAGAATTCTTAAATTATTTTAATTGCAGACTTACTTATAAACTTTTATATATTTCGTATTTCCCTGTGTATTTTACTACCTGGTAAATCTTTTAAATCATCGTTTACATCAATTTCCTTACTACTAAAATTGGAGTCTATTCCTGTAAGAAATATCCATCTGTTGGAGATAACTTTGTTCTATAAAACAGCTGTTAAAAATGAGAATTGATTTCTAAAATTCAGAGAAGTTTTCCCCCAAACGGAACTTTTGTTTGAAACAACTTCTTCCGAGAATCTCTTTCAATTTTTAAAGCCAAGCAGGAAATTTCATTTTATATTTAGATAAATTAGCTCATTTATTATTTAATATATTTATTGAATTTAATTCTTAGATAAATCAACTCATTTATTATTTAATATATTTATTGTATTTAATTAGATAAATTAACTCATTTATTATTTAATATATTTATTGTATTTAATTTTTAGATAAATTAACTCATTTATAATTTAGTATGTTTATTGTATTTTATTTTTAGATAAACTAACTCATTTATTATTTAATATATTTATTATATTTAGTTTTTAGATAAATTAACTCATTTATTATTTAATATATTTATTGTATTAAATTTTTAGATAAATTAACTCATTTATTATTTAATATATTTATTGTATTTAATTTTTAGATCAATTAACACATTTATTATTTAATATATTTATTATATTTAATTTTTAGATAAATTAACTGGTTTATTATTTAATATGTTTATTGTATTTTATTTTTATATAAACTAACTCATTTATTATTTAATATATTTATTGCATTTAGTTTTTAGATAAATTAACTCATTTATTATTTAATATATTTATTTTATTTAATTTTTAGATAAATTAACTCATTTATTATTTAATATATTTATTGCATTTAATTCTTAGATAAATTAAATCATTTATTATTTAATATATTTATTGTATTTAATTTTTAGATAAATTAACTCATTTATTGTTTAATATATTTATTGTATCTTATTTTTAGATAATTTAACTCATTTGTTATTTAATATATTTATTGTATTTAATTTTTAGATAAATTAACGCATTTATTATTTAATACATTTATTATATTTAATTTTTAGATAAATTAACTGATTTATTATTTAATATATTTATTGTATTTAATTTTTAGATAAATTAACTCATTTATTATTTAATATTTTTATTGTATTTTATTTTTAGATAAATTAACTCATTTGTTATTTAATATATTTATTGTATTTACTTTTTAGATAAATTAACTCATTTATTATTTAATATATTTATAGTATTTAATTCTAAACCAATTTATTCATTTTTTATACCCATCTTTACACCTAAATTCTTTAGTAATTTTGTAAACTGTTTATAATCAGCCTCAATTTTGCATTTTAAAGCCCTTCAAACTTATGAACTTGGCCTCTAAAGTTTTCATAGATTATCCAATTTATTTTAAAAACTACTTTTCTAATTAAAAAAAAAGCAATAATTGTCATTTTTTAGGGATTGTCATTTTTATACAAAATAAAAATATGACCTCCAAACTCCACTGATAAATGCAAATGAATTAAATATTCAAGTTAATGGGTCGGGTTAACCTTTCGTTAGAAATCAGATTGTCAACTCAGAGCAACGTAGACTACCGGTATAGGAGACGTTTCCGGTGAAAGTGGTATAAGTCCATTTTTGATATAAAGTTGCTTAATAGTAACAATGAATGCAATCTAGTATGAGCTTTTATCTATAAACCGCTGTCAAAAAATCCTTGAAAATTTTCATCATTTTGTCAATATAAATTTACGTAGTTAATGAAATTACAAGTATAAATACTTTGAAAGTGGTGTAAGTCCCTTTCCGCAAAGACATAATATTTAATTCAAAAATTATACTTCATAATTTTTGTACTTTATTTTTATGTGTGGCAGCACTGTTGATGACATAAAAATTTTTGTTCGGTTCACTGGATTTTTGTTGTTTTCTTCTGAATCTTTCCAGAGTGAAAAAGCTATTAGTAGTGTGTTTTGAAATAAATAACTTACTTAATAATAACGAACTTGAAATAAATAAGTACGATTATCTCTAAAATTACTAATTGTTACTTTTATTTTGTTTTTATGTCGTAATTAATAAAAATTTCATAAATAAAGTGGTTATAAATATATAAATAAGTATTAAATATTGGTTTGACACAATTGAAATCCCATATTTAATATTTCATAAATGTATGATTTTTAGACTTTGAAAGTGGTGTAAGTCCATTTGAGGTCATCAAAAGTATAAATTTCTTTTAACTAATACTTTAAAAACGATCATATTATAAATTTAAATCAAATTAATATTTGAAAAATATAAAATGAACCTATTAACATGTACCAATATTTTTCAAACCGTTCAAATACAAACCCTTAAATATCTCTATATACAACAAAAAATGGACTTACGCCACTTTCAAAGAAAACACTATATTTCATTGGAGGGGGGGGTGTAATTATAGTTCTATATTTAAAAATATGTCCCATGTCACGTAAGTATACCTTGCGATCGATAAAAATGCCACAGGTGTGTATGTCGTAATATAATATCTCCATAAAAATGTTCAAATTTTATTCCTGAATAGGTGGGAAAACCCTGTGAGTTATCGAGTGGGCATTGAAATATCTAAAACACTTGGTATTTTGAAATAATATTTAAAGACGCGTTCCTTTGGGAATATTCTAATTTTGGTTTTTCCAAGACGCTCGAAATCCCCACCTTTGAAATGCAACCACTTTCCTTCCTGTGCACTTCCTGACGCGGAAGTGGAAGTGGCAGCGGATGCCTTCGTCTATTAAGAGTGCGCACAGTCAAAAAATGCTAACAAACCGAATGCTTTTTATTATCCATATTAAATATTCCTAATCTATTTATGTATACATATTATGAATATTTAATATGGATAATATGTATATATTTCCTTAAGATATTATTAATTCTCATTTCCACCTTTTTGAAAAAATTAAGAGATAAAACAGTTCCTTTTATCCTCCTGACCCTCGTCCTAATCATAAAGTGTCGTTATAAATACAATGTTAACAGATTGGAATAAAATTATGATTACATTTAACTCTAAAAAGGAACAATAAATTCAACTTCAAAATTCAAAATAATTATACATAAGTTGTAGTAATATACATAAGTTAATAATTATACATAAATAAGAAAATAATTATACATAAGTTGTTTAACTCAGAAAGTAAAATATAATAATTATAATGTGACGTTATAAATGAGAAGTTAACAGATTGGAATAAAATTATGGTTTCATTTAATTCTCGAAAGAACTTTAAAATATTTATACATAAGTTGAAGATAAGCCAGTTAACTCAGAAATTTAAATATAATAGAATCATAAAGTGTCTTTATAAATAAGAACTTAACAGATTGGAATAAAATTATGATTACATTTAACTCTAAAAAAGAACTTCAAATTAATTATACATAAGTTAAATATAAGCCAATTAACTCAGAGAGTAAAATATAATAGAATCATAAAGTGTCGTTGTAAATGAGAAGTTAACAGATTGGAATAAAGTTAGGGTTACATTTAACTCAAAAAGATCTTCAAAATAAGTATACATAAGTTGAAGATAAGCCAATTAACTCAGAAAGTAAAATATAATAGAATCATAAAGTATCGTTATAAATGAGAAGTTAACAGATTGGAATAGAATTACATTTAACGCTAAAAAGAACTTATAATACATTTAACTCTAGTATAATTTATATTTATTATAATTATTTTGATTATACATATGATGAAGATAAGCCAATTAACTCAGAAAGTAAAGTATAATAGAATCAGTTACATAAATTTTGATACGCAACATACATTTCAATTTAAATCCTATGTTTCCGATCAAAAAACTTGAGTCTAGTCTCGAATTACGAAAAGAAGGTCTTTGAGTGGCAAAACCTGTTCTGCTCTGAAGCTAAGATAAGTAATCAGCAAACAATAGAGTGACATTGAATGAAAATCCTCTCTTTAAAGATTCTGCAACTAAAACTCAAAAGCTCCAAACTTTTTAAGGGCTGATCTTATTAGCGAACACATAAGCTAACAACTTTTAATGCCATTGAAACTTAGCATGTAATAATTCTGGAACTTTATATTCTCTTCAGTTATCTTCCACAAGAATTTGGAGTGCCAATTTAACAAGCTTCTTTTCTGAATGAGATAGATAGCGAGAAAGAAAGATGAATTCGTGAAGGAAGTCGGTTTGAATAGAATTGGAATTCTACGCTTGTTTGAATAAAATCGGTCATTCTATTCAAACAAGCGTAGATATGATTATAAGAGAAGTTACTTAAAACCAAATATATCACTGAATTTTTTTCTTTAAAATGTTTCATTGCAGTTTCTGGCTTTTAGCGGAAAAATTTCTGAGTTCTCTGCAATTATTTAAAAACTTTGATTTCCAAAATTACGACAAAACGGAATGAATGAAATTATTATTATTATTTTTGTATTTTTCTATTGCACAAAGGTATAAAATGATTAACTGTGATATAATACGGTGAATATCTTTTTCTTGGAATTTAATAGTATTCCTTTTATTTAAAATCCTCTGTTTTTTTTAGGGTGGGTGGGTTACAAAATAAAATATGTTATTTACTGAATGCTGACAATGATCCGTTATTTTACTCTTTTAAAATAAAACCTTGGAATTTAGGGGGATATATATAAATTAAAAGAGTTTTAGATGTGAACGAATCAAATCAAATGCAACCACAATGAATAACTTATATTACAAAAAGATAAACATATGTGAGGCAATTTGTTAATGGTAATATGTTATTCTTGGGGGCTGATGGCCTAGTGACTAGCGCTCTGGCACTTGGTGCTACATGCTTCAGGTTTGAGTCCCGTCCATGCCACGGATGCTTGTGGTGGTTCGTAATCCACTTTGAACCATAGGTCCCGGTCTAATATGACAATATGGCTGACAACTCTACCCCATAAAGAGAAAAATATATCTTGTCTCGAAATCTGCCAGTTTTCAGACGGCCTTGGACTACAACGGAGCTGTTGCGCCCGCGAAGAACAATATGTTATTATGTTATTATGTATGTATTAGGACAAAATTGCTTCATGGAAATAAGAGCTCATTCAATTTTTTTTAAATGTATACGAATAATGAACATTTATTGCCAAAGTATGTTATGCAGTCTCTGCTTTTTGAAATGAAGAGATTTGATGGTGATGTTGCGTTGTTGGAATTTCTCGCTTTCAGGACGACTAATCCTATAAGATAATCCTAATCCTATGTCTGTTTCTGGTATGGGGTCAGAAAGTCTGTGGCCTGGTATCGGGGAATACATAAGTAGAACACAAGGCCCACCGATGTACAAAAAAAATCTAGGATTACAAATTTTTAAACATGTGATCGAATTTAAAGAGAAGTTAAATTTTTAGAGTAGCTTTAAAATTCAACATTTTTTTTTTTTTTTTAATTTTAAACTGCACAGCAATCTGTTAATTTACGCTAATATTAATTCCTACTTATTTCATTCCCTTCAAACTATTTTTAACGACTAATTTATACTCTTTATTTAAAACAGAATCGAAAGTTTATGAAGGTTATTGAGATTAAGGTTGTATGATTTTTTTTTCCTTCAAAAGACTGAAGGTTAGATTACTGCACGATGATGTTGTTCAATTTCAAACAAACATAAAAAAAAGTTGTTGTTAGAAAAAAGCTAATAATGTTTGTTTACTAAAAGTGGTTGTTTACTAAAACTAAGTGGTTGTTTAGGTTTAAACAAAAATACAAAATTATAAAAAATGATAGTTTAAGGCAACAAAAAAACTTTCTATCGCTTATTTCTTTTTCTCTTTCTTTCTGGATTACTCTTGACCACAAAAATTAATGTAAATTTCAGTATATGCAGCTTTATGTTGGATGCACCACAGGGAAAGGCTGCTACCCCACACAATTAAAATGCTTGATAGGACTTCGCCTTGGAACGAGCTCACATTTGCGTTATAGGCGAATGAAAACAGTCACCATTCCAACAATAACGAAATTATTCTAAAGACCTTATCAAAATACCTTATATAAATTTTTCTTTCTGATTTAAAGTATATTTTTTGTGCTTTATTGGTAAGATTCTGTAAACACTTCTGATGCAAATTTAAATTGTTTAGGTATTTGTTTGGTACATGCATTTCGATTTAACATCATGTTAGTAGTCCTGTTATTCTTAATTTTCAAGGATTTAAATACCTATATAAACTAGAAAAAAGCCCCCCAAACAATAATGAAAATATTCTAAAGTCCTTCTCAAAATACCTTATAGCATATATATTTTACTTTCTGACTTCAAGTATATTTTCTGTACTTTACAGGTAAAATTCTGTAAACGCTTTTGACGAAGATTTAAATTGTTTAGGTATTTGTTTGGTACATGCATTTCGATTTAACATCATGTTAGTAGTCCTGTTATTTTTAATTTTCTAGGAATTAAATACCTATATAAACTAGAAAAAAACCACCCAAACAATAATGAAAATATTCTAAAGTCCTTCTCAAAATACCTTATAGCATATATATTTTACTTTCTGACTTCAAGTATATTTTCTGTACTTTACAGGTAAAATTCTGTAAACGCTTTTGACGAAGATTTAAATTGTTTAGGTATTTGTTTGGTACATGCATTTAGATTTAACATCATGTTAGTAGTCCTGTTATTTTTAATTTTCTAGGAATTAAATACCTATATAAACTAGAAAAAAACCACCCAAACAATAATGAAAATATTCTAAAGTCCTTCTCAAAATACCTTATAGCATATATATTTTACTTTCTGACTTCAAGTATATTTTCTGTACTTTACTGGTAAAATTCTGTAAACACTTTTGACGAGGATTTAAATTGTTTAGGTATTTGTTTGGTACATGTATTTTGATTTAATATTATATCAGAAATTATTCATTCTTAATTTTCAGGGATTTAAATACTTATATATGTTAGGCCAATTGAGTAATTTGATACAAGAAAAATAATAAATCTTTAGATTTAAGTCAGTGCTCTGTTCGCTACATGTTTTGATGAAAGAAAAATTTATTGTTTTCTATGCACATTATTTACATTAGTTACCATTATTTGTTACAGATTAAACAGTTGCCTGATGATGAACAATTTACGGAAGACTATAAGGTAAGAAAAACATTTATTTTCCCAGTTGTAAATATTTTAAAACATGAGAAGTGTTATTTAAAGAAGCAAGTAAACTTCAAAGCTTAAATCGACATTTCAAATAATATACTTTAAAATAATCCTATAGACTTCTCTAAGAAAATCGTGAATATTTTCTTTTGCTACGATGCATTATTTAAATTTCTCTCAAAAGAAAGCTCAAATAAATAATAGATGCCTTTTTTGCATAATGACTACTAAAATATAGTTTTTAAATGTTTTAAGAGAAGTATTGTTTAGTGAAGTCAATGGCAGTTTTGACTTCTGAGAGAAACAACAATAAATCGCTGAATAAAGAATGAAAAAGATTATTTAAAAAAATTCAAATGTGACCATATCTTCAAACAAATCGTTAATCTGAGAATTAATTCTTGAATTTGATAGTTATTTTAAAAAGTTAGTTTAATGAAGTCAATGGCAATTTTGACAGTTGTCTGAAAAAACAAAAATAAATCGCTTGAAAAGTATGAAAAAGATTATTGAAAAAAAATGTGACCATATCTTCAAACAAATCAGTAATCTGGAATTAATTCTTCAATTTAATAACTATTTCAAAAAGTTAATTATAGAAAAGTAGGTTTAGTGAAGCCAATTTTCGACAGTTGTCTGAAGGAAACAAAATAGATCGCTTGAAAAAGATTATTGAAAACAAAATTTGACCATATCTTCAAACAAATCGGTAATCTGGAATTAATTCTTAAATTTTATAATTATTTTAAAAAGTTAGTTTAGTGAAGACAGTGGCAATTTTTGGCAATCGTCTGAAGGAAACAAAAATAGATAGCTTGAAAAGAATGAAAAAGATTATTGAAAAAAAATCAAATGTAACCATATCTTCAAACAAATTGGTAATATGGAATTAATTCTTAAATTTAATAATTATTTAAAAAAGTTAGTTTAATGAAGTGAATGGCAATTTTGTCAATTGTCTGAAAGAAATAAAAAATAGATCGCTTGAAAAGAATGAAAAAGATTATTGAAAAAAATCAAATGTGACCATATCTTCAAACAAATCGGTAATCTGGAATTAATTCTTGAATTTAATAACTATTTAAAAGAGTTAGTTTAGTGAAGTCAATGGCAATTTTGTCAGTTGTCTGAAAGAAATAAAAAATAGATCGCTTGAAAAAAATGAAAAAGATTATTAAAAAAAAAAAAAAAAAAAAAAAAAAAAACAAAAATGTGACCATATCTTCAAACAAATCGGTAATCTGGAATTAATTCTTGAATTTAATAACTATTAAAAAAAAAGAAAGACTATTCCAGATAGTCTATTTTCAACTATTCCAATTCCAATTGACCAATCCCTTTTCTGTGACAGTGGGACATCGTGAAATGTAAAGGTCGTTTCATTCTGGATACAAAGCTGATTCGTTGGACAACAGACAAATGGGAGTCCATCTGCGATCTGAAGAAAGTGTACAAATTTAATCTCGTCGTGCCTAATTGCTTGGAGTACTGGAATGAAGACAGATGGTTTGGTCTCCAAAGGGTGCAAGGAGTCAATCCAGTACTGATTAAGCTTTGCAAGGAAATTCCAGAGAAGTGAGTTATATTCATTAATCATTTACGAAAATCCCTTAAAAATGTCATTTTTAGGGTTGATACGACTCAATAAATTGTGGTAATGGATGATAAAAAAAATTCTCTTATAATAGTAAATATAAAAATTTTATGCAAGTACAAATAATTTACTTACTGCTTTGAATTAAAAAAATAAAAGCATAATGCTTTTAGTAAAAATTAACGTATTTATCTCACGTTTGATAAAATAATGAAACTTTGAAGCTTAATAGTAAAAATGAAAATGTTCATACCATGCTCAATTTAATTAAAAAATTCAACCTATGTTGCTTAAAAGTTTCATTTCTCTTAATGAAAAACTTTCTTCTTCCATGACAATGCTGAATGAAAAAGTTAACTGTTTTTAACTTTGTAATTATGTAATTTTTTAAAAACTTCTTTATTTGTAATTCTTTGTGTATTTTTCCTTTTACCGCAATTTTAAGTAGAGTAATTGCTTGTTAAATATTTTATAAATGAACCTTTAAGTTGATTAATTCTATAAAACTATTCTATATAGTTTTTAACAACTTAAAGGAATAAATATTTAAATAACAAAGTAAAAAAATATACAAATGAATTAACACATTTCAATTTTGAATGCACTTTATGGATGAATCGACATTGCGCAATAATGCGAATCTTGCTGCCATAATAACTAAATGGAAATGCGAAAATCCCTTAACTTAATAGCCATAGAATATAACTTAAAAATTTTAATTTATGCTTGCTTTAATGTTTAACATAAAATGTATTTTACTGATGATCTAATTGATTAAGAACGACACGTAAAAACGTTGTTCCTCTATTTGTCGTTATTTCCCTGTGATTCAAATGTCTTTGTTGTGACATTAACCCCTTAACAGATTATCAACTTATATGAGATTATTCAGATCTCATATAAGTGTCCTTTCGAAACATCACGAGTTAACCCTTGCCAAAATTAGTATTTAGTTCTGTACTACAAGGAGTATTTTGGTGTATGTATTATTAATCTAGACCAACTATATATTATTCTAGGACAAACACGAGTTCACTCGTAATATTGTGCATCTGTCAACAGTCATTCCCTCAGAATTTCATATTGATTTATTAACATTTGTCTCGATGTCCCTTAGTACCCAAAAGATTGGCGAGGAGTTTCATTGCTTATTTGCATTTGCATTTACTTTCAGTTATTTTTTTTTTTTTCAAAATCAGTAAAAGTAATTTACTTTCCGTTATTTTTTTCAAAATGAATAAAAGTAATTTATCTTCCGTTATTTTTTCAAAATGAGTAAAAGGGATTTAATTTTCATTATTTTTTCAAAATGAGTAAAAGGGATTTAATTTTCATTATTTTTTCAAAATGAGTAAAAGTGATTTAATTTTCATTATTTTTTCAAAATGAGTAAAAGTGATTTAATTTTCATTATTTTTTCAAAATGAGTAAAAGTGATTTAATTTTCATTATTTTTTCACAATGAGTAAAAGTGATTTAATTTTCATTATTTTTCACAATGAGTAAAAGTGATTTAATTTTCATTATTTTTCAAAATGAGTAAAAGTGATTTAATTTTCATTATTTTTTCACAATGAGTAAAAGTGATTTAATTTTCATTATTTTTCACAATGAGTAAAAGTGATTTAATTTTCATTATTTTTTCAAAATGAGTAAAAGTGATTTAATTTTCATTATTTTTTCAAAATGAGTAAAAGTGATTTAATTTTCATTATTTTTTCAAAATGAGTAAAAGTGATTTAATTTTCATTATTTTTCAAAATGAGTAAAAGTGATTTAATTTTCATTATTTTTTCAAAATGAGTAGAAGTGATTTAATTTTCATTATTTTTTTCAAAATGAGTAAAAGTGATTTAATTTTCATTATTTTTTCAAAATGAGTAAAAAGGAAGACATTTTTAGTGATAATAGCAGCAATGTAACGTGCGGTGATCTCACGATGAATCAAAGGGTTGTAGTTCTAATTCTAATGTGTAATCTGAATGTCTAAATTTATACTTGAATTTCTGTAATAACAAATAAAAAACAGGATGAAAATTTATTGATTGTAATTCTAAAAAAGATTATCTTTAATTTTAGCTAAAAAAATTATTATGAAACAAAGTTCTACTGAAAGAAAAGAAACTAATCCGTTTAGGAATTAAAGAAAATATCCTTGTAAAAAATTACATGAATTATAATTTTTTTTATTTTTGCATCATTTTTAGTTAAAAAATAGCCATTAAGTTAAACGTGAAGCATATTCTATTATTGTTTTACTTTATGCATCAAATATGTAATGAGGAGTTTTGTTGAAAATTTGTATCGTCACGAAGTCTAACCACAATCTTGGTGCAGTTATTAATTCGAATATTATCCGATATGTTTTAAATGATATTTAGATAAATTCTAGTATAATATACTTGAGAATAAATCACTTTGTACCAAACGAGTAATTTCTATGTAAGTACGAGTAAAAACTCCCTAATTTCAAATAAACTATTTGTAATTAAACAAAATTAAAATGTTTAATTGATTAAGTTTCAGTTGGAAAACGGTTTGTAATTAGTTCTGGATCGATAAGTTCAACTCTTTCAATTTGAGCTTAATTGTTTTGGATTGAAACTCTGAATTGCTGATTTCTTTTTAACTCCCTTTCAAATGTCATAAAATTAAATATGCTGGAAATTGCTTTACAATTTATTTTAATTGGTGCGGAGACACTGAAGTAAATATTTTAAAACTATTTTGATTCTTTTCTGGTCAAGATAAGATGAATGACAAAAAGTGCGTGGTTTTCCAATGAATTGTGCCAAAGCATGGTGTTTCTGGAGTAATGAAACTTTGCATGGGTGATATATTATCTCGATTTGCTCCCTTTGTCTCCTCACAATTAACACGGTACTGCTGGATTTGAACCTTCCATTTGAAATGAAAAAGGAATTGAGGTGGCTTTTTTTTCCTCTGATTAGTTTTGGAGTCACAGCAGAAATGGTGGAACCATTCCTGGAGAACCAGACTTTACAAGAGGCTTTAAACAATAAAAGAATATTCATTGTTGACTTGGAAGTTTTACAAGACATCTGCTGTAAAGATGATCGGCTGGTATGTTGTATGGAAACTTTGTCTTCTTTTCTTTAACTGTCATAATTCTGGAATTTTTAATAATATTATTTGTATATCTGTATGTTGATATCATTCATTTTAATTTAGTAAAATTAGCAGAATTTAAATAGCCCTATAAAATTTAAATAGTTCAATAAAAGTATTATCATAATGTGAAATAAATGAATACAATTTTGCATACACTCCCAACATTGTAAAGAGATTGTTCCCCAAGATTGTTCGATCAAAAAACAGAAATTCTATTTATAGAAAATTCAATGATGATGTTTCCGTAAGTCTTCTGGTTCCATACAATTTAATATTTTATATATAAGGCGCATTTAATAAAAAAAGGGCTGATCCTTTGGAAATATAAAATGGCAAGTCAGATCCAATCGCCTTTGAGCAGTAGCAGAATGTTACTTTTTGAGCACACGATACACTCTCAATTGTCAGTTTTTGTCATAGTCCTTCTTGTGATAGCGAGCTACAATGAGTTCTTTAATATCAATTCCCCCCAAACGTGAGGTGATTCGCTTTGTCCACGCAGAAGGACACAAACCTGAGGAAATTCATCGATAATTGTGTGCCATCTATGAACCCGCAATGATTCTCTAAAACCTAAAGGAAAAGTATAATAATGGTACTGATTCCTGCATTGGCCAGATGATTCAAAATTGCGACCATAACTGTTTGATCACCCTTCCTTACATCCTAAACTTGAACCTAATGACCCACGTTTCTCATCACCTGAAAACGTGGCTTTTTTCACAATGTTTTCTATGTCAGTAAAATGCTCACATCATCAGATTCGGATTGGCTAAACGTCAAAGTGGCTAATTCAGGTTTCGAGAAAGATTCCAAAGTATTTAAAAGGATTACCGGGAATGATGACTATACAGGAATATGATCAATGTTTATACATATATGGAGCCATTAATGAAATTTTGTTTATATGCTTTGTTTATTTTAATAACCTAACCAGCCCTTTTATTTGAAATGCATCTAGATTTGATTAATTTTTTAATTGAGAAAGGAAAGTATAACAATTTTAAGAGCGAAGCAAACTCTAGAATTTTGATTTCATCATAATGAATATTCAAATAGATTTTTAAAAACTTGTTTTTGAGGTTAAATTGTAATAAATCGATTTTTTATTTCTTAAATTGCAGTTTCAGTCTCTCAAAATCGTTGGATACTTTGTTCCATTTTCAGCAAAATCAGATAATTTTTTTTATTAAAAATACATATTTCTTAACGCACGTATAACGTTTAAAACTTAACGTTTTAAGATGTGATATTTATTTTTTTTTCTTAAATATTTCAGTTTTCGAATAAAGAAGTTTAAATATCAGCTACTATCATCATCTTAATAATAATGTGATCTAAAGCGGACATTTTAATGCTAATAAAAATACGATAGAATTTTTTAAATATATAATATTAGTAAAACATCACGGTATAATCTGGAGTATTTGAAATGAATTGCACAGTTTGGATATTTAGTACAATTCCAATGCAAAAAAAATCGACATTCGTATAATGAATAGCTATTCAATTATCATCGTATAAGGCGGTTGCATAAAAATAACTAAAATGTCCTTAACATGATATCGACCAAGTCTGGAAATACCTTGCGAAGCCTCAATGTAAAAGACAGTTAAGTTTCACTCCTTTTATAGACTTGGCCTTATCAGATATTGTTTAAATAAGTAAATAATGGTTATCTTTCTGAATAAATGTAGGGGAGATGGAGATTTTCTATTATCCAAATTCTTTTAATGGTAATTGTATAATTTATTGACGAATTGAGTATAAGTTATAAAAGAAGCGCTCTGGCGCTCGGTACCACAGGTTTTGGGTTCGAGTCCCGGTGGTGCCATGGATATTTGTAGTGGTTCGGAATCCACTTTAAACCGTAGGTCCCGGTCCTAATAGTATCGTAGAGCGTTGCGGGGGCATTGTTACTCCGCGTCCGTGGCTTATCTTCAAGTTGCACGCGCCCCCCCCTGGGTAATGCAAAGTGAGTAACGTCTGTGCAGCGCTTGCCTTAAGGCATCCAAGACCAAACTGTCTAAGTGTTTGCTAGCTGCATTAGAAAGAATATATATATATATATATATATATGTGTGTGTGTGTGTGTGTGTGTGTGTGTGTGTGTGTGTGTGTGAATAGTAATCCAGGAGGCTGTTGCAAGATGTAGTCGAAAGCCAAAGGGACTCAGTATGCAAATTAACAATCAAAAGTTATTTTACCAATTTATTAACATTGGAATTTGAAAAATTGGGATCCATCTCGTCAAGGCGCAAGACAGCAATACGTCTAAATACTGAAAGTTGTTGAGCATCTCATAGGAAGTGTGGCAGTTCAAAACAAATCATTAAAGGTCCGCAGTTTGAAGAGCGCAAGAAGTTCAGGAAGAGAAATGTTAAGTCAGTAGTGGTAAAGGTAGTAAGAAACTGTTATGAGAAAATGTAGGAAAAAACGTAGGGTTAGCGCAGTAAATGAATTAGGAATAAGTAAATATGTATGTGGGGCCTGATAATCGAGTGTCTGAAGCTTGATGCCACAGATTTCGGGTTCGAGTCTAGGCAATGGCATAGATGTTCGCAGTGGTTCGGAATACACTTTAAACCGTAGGTTCGGTCTAAAATGACTGTAGAGCGTTGGGTGTATAGCTGACAACTCTACCCTTTAAAGAAAAGAAAACATCTCATGTCTCGAAATCTGCCAGTAGTCAGACGGTCTTGCCCATCATGGGGTTGCTGCACCAATGAAGAAGAAAAGATATATATGTAGAGAAATCAAAGGACGCAAAGCGGGTGTTATTGCACACACTCACACACACAAGCACGCATATATATATATACTTGCGTGTATGTGATTTCTGAAATTGTAAAATTCATCAATTCTCTCTTATAAATACAAAATAGGTCTTAAACTTTCCCATGGAAAGTTCGCTTATTACGTCAAGGGGCACTCTTAGCTTCCTTGTGCGGTGTTTTGTCTTGGGCAGCAAAAAAATTTATTACTTTAACAATAGCCACTAAACAAAAAAATTTCTAATAATGTGCAATTCTAAAATACCCATAATGACAAATAAGCAAAAAGAATCATAGTATAATAATGTTTATTCATTTTCGTGCAGATGTGGGGTTTTTTTTAAATCATTTATTTATCAGGAGGAATTCAAGATGTCTCAATAACTAAAATAAGAAATATCTTAAAAAATAAAAATAGAAAATGTATATTGGTACTTAAACGAAACGGAAATTTCATTAACTTCGTCACTTTTTTATAAATTTTACTGTAGTTTGAATTTCTAAAAATCAATCAGTTAAATGTACGAAAAATAGTGTTTTAATGAGATTTATGGCTCCATACTACAGGTTTGCTTAAATAATTCTACCGAGGCAAATCCTCAAAATAAATGTGCTTAGAAAATCAAGCTTTGGATTTATTTTAAAATGAACCCAAATAATGGGATTTTTTTTTTCAAAATGCACAGAATGTTCTTTACTTGATTCTTAAGGACATGTCTCGTGAGAAAGATTCATTGATAATAACATAATAGATTTTTGCATAAGAAAGACCTTCTAAGCAGGAAACTTTGTTACAGTTGTGTGCTCCTTTAGCCTTGTTCTTCCTCAACAAACACAAGGAGCTGATGCCCATAGCCATCCAGCTATTTCAAGAAAAAGGACCTGACAATCCGGTAAGTTCCTATTCTTTCTTCGTTTAAGTGAAAACAAAGCATTCAATTTCAATTGCAAGATTAGAGAGAAATGCTTTTGCGTTTTGTTAGCTAATTCTGTATGATGACGAAATAAAAGAATTTAATAAAAAGTTTGAAAGTGAGGAAATATTTGTGACATTGCTCGTTTGGAATGCAATCTTAACTATTTGTTTCAAAACTCAAAATTAACATACTATTTGGATGGTATACTACTTGTGTTCATTCTTTGCTCTTTTCTATCTTCCACCAATCATTTAAAAAAGGTCTGTTCTATATCGCTTTGGCTTTCCGAGCCAAGATATCCCAATTTTTGTTTGAGGAATCAAGTAGACTCGATGACGATCGTGACAACTTGTGAAAGCATTTCGAATCGAAGCTAGGCTGTCTGGTGGAAATTTTCGTGGATTTTCCCGTATGATATGCATATGCGGTTTAGCAAAGAAAATCTGAATCTAAAATAAGTTCCACTCGTGGTCTAATATTTAGGGGAACAAGAATTCGATTCCTGATGGTGAAGTGTCTTGCAGTCACTGCTTTTCTAACGAGTCAAATCAGTGGAGATTGTTACAGCATGTGCGGGTGGCTTGTATCGGAATTTTTGAACTATCTAAAAATATGGTTATCTCATTTGACAAGCAAATGCGTCAGATACCTTTTAACACTCTCTTGCAGGCACACTTTCGCTACCCAGGTCTGCTGGTGGTATATATAGCATTCAGACACCTGGTATGCCTGATGTAAAAAAATAAAAATTTTTAAGAAATCGTAACTGTTAATGTCCCTGTGTATCAAAAAGTTCTTTAGATGGAATCAATTTCCTCTGAAAAAAGGTGTGGTTTTTGAAATGCATGTTTTTTACAGGTTTTCCTCCCTAGCGACCCACCAAACACATGGCTGACGGCGAAAATGTACTACAACAACGCCGACGCCAGCTTTCACCAATCCTGCACTCACTTGGGTAAATTTATTATGAATATGTTATAGAGTAAGAAAATTTATAGGACATATTTATTTTTCTAATAGTAAAATAAAATGAATCTAAGGTATATAGCTATTAAGATAAATAATGACGGTGATAAATCATATGTCTTAATAAATATTAAGATATGATATTTTCTTAGTTGCTACTGATCATTAGAAATACTCAGCACATCTTTTTTAACGGCACGTTTATTTTTATGGTAATAATATTACTATAGGCCTTCTCTTATTACACAAAAACCTTTCGCACATAATAGTAGTTGCCAAAATTTAATAGCGTAACCGTGTTTCCTCCTGCGCACTGCAAGAGCGCCCCTTGTAGCGTTCAGGAGAAATTATCAGTAGGCCTCGAGACTCTCACTCGAGAGGACATTCAGCGCAACCGGCGCTGTTGCTGAGAAAGCCGCAATTCAAGCTCTTCTGTTGAGAAATATTTACTTTACAACCTATCATCCCTAGAGGAATTATATTTAGTGCAATCCTGTGTATTTATTGGCCTACAGGCTCTCACCAAAAGAGGAAGTATATTTCGCGATCCTGCGTGTACCAGAGTAACTTTATTTTCGGCTTAGAAGGGGAATCCTTCTACGACTGTATAAGTATATATCTTTAAATGTGTTAAATATTGTCTATCTTTAATTGTGTTGTTTGTCCGCGCGTAAATAAAGCTGCGTGTTCTCAAACCTGTGTCTCAAGTCTCAATCCAACCACGCTCAAATACCAGCAAACCGGCAACACTACAATCTGGCTCCTAACGTGGGGCCTCTCGTTCTTGCACACTACAGTAGTAATTTTAAATTTATTTTTGGAAGTCTGCTTTTACGAATTTTTTTCTAATTGGTTTAATCTGACATTTGGCAACTTCCTATTTAACGACATTTAAATTTTATCGCGAGTCGTCATTCAGGTTTCCGTGGATGAATTATCAAAAGGCTGAAGAAGAATTTTAATTTATCCAGTTGTATTGTGAAAGTGAAATCGGCTTACTCACATTGGCGACTTTCATTTCCTCAATGAAAGCAACTGACCGTTCAACCACCAAAAATCCCGAACCGACCCACTGACTCAGTATGCTCTGCAACTAAATTAAGGGCAACTTCCGTTCCAATTTTCAACAGATTACTCAGGAACAAAGCATTTATTTTATAAAAAGAGCGATATTGGGAGACTAGAGATATGTTAGATTAATGAACTCTGTTTCAGCATGTTTTGTTGTATTCTCTGTTCTTTTTTTTATTTTTCGTTGTTCTTTTTATTGCTGTAACTGTTCATAATCTGCCATTGGAAATAAAAAAAAAAGAAATGTCAAGTTTCTCCGCTCACGTTTCACAAAAAAATAAATAAATAAAAAGAAGGAGGAGAACATAAACAGATTTTTATGACTATTAAAGTAATCATACACAAAGAGATAATATATAAGGGTTTATCATATACCACAAGGATAATACATAAGAGGGGAATCATACACAGATAATACATAAGGTGTAATAATACGATAAAACACAAGGGTTTATCATATACAACCGGGATAATACGTAAAGAGTAATCATATATATATAGTAGGGATAATCATATACAGCAGTGTCGTACAAAATCCTTTGAAAAGTATCTTGCATATATATTTCATTTATTATATATATATATATTAATTGCATATATATTTTCTATATATTAAAAATATATAATTTAATATAATAAAAAATATATAATTTAATATAATAAAAAATAAATAATTTTATGTGTGGAAAGAACTTATTATTAAAGAAATGTCATATTTCTCCGTTCATATTTTACGAATAAATAAAAAGGAGAATGTAGGCAAGTTCTTTAGTTTTTTGTGACTTTTAAAGTAACCACAGAGAGATAATACATAAGGATTTACACTGAAGTGACAAAAGTCATGGGATAGCAATATGCAAATTTTCAGATGGCAGTAGCATTGCGTAGAACAGGTATAAATGCGCAGTGCTTTCGCAGAGCTTTCATTTCTGTTCAAGTTATTCATGTGAAGAGGTTTTGACGTGATGATGACCGCACGACGGGAATTAACAGACTTTGAACGCGGAATGTTAGTTGGAGCTAGACGCGTGGGTCATGCCATTTCGGAAATCGTTAGGGAATTCAACATTCCCAGATCCACTGTGTCAAGAGTGTGCCGAGAGTATGAAATTTCAGGCATAACATCCCACCATGGACAGCGCAGTGGTCGACCGCCTGCACTTAACGACCGAGACCGGCGACGTCTGCAAAGAGTCGTAAATTCTAACAGACAAGCAACACTGCGTCAAATAACCGCAGAAATCAATGTGGGACGTACAAGGGACTTGTCTGTTAGAACTGTGCGGAGAAATTTGTCTTTCTTGGGCTATTCCAGCAGAAGACCGACTCGAGTGACTTTACTGACAGAACGACATCGCTTGCAGCGACTCTCGTGGGCACGTGCGCATATCGGTTGGTCCCTAGGTGAATGGAAAACCGTGGCCTGGTCCGATGCGTCACGATTTCAGTTGGTAAGAGCTGATGGTAGGGTTCGAGTGTGGCGCAGACCCCACGAAGCCATGGACCCAAACTGTCAGCAAGGCACTGTTCAAGCTGGTGGTGGCTCCGTAATGGTGTGGGCTGTTTTTTCATGGCATGGACTTGGTCCTCTGGTGCGACTGGACCGAACATTGACTGGAAATGCTTATGTTCAGCTACTAGGAGATCACTTGCAGCCATGTACCCAAGTTGCAGTTCATGTACCCAAACAACGATGGGATTTTTATGGATGACAATGCGCCATGTCACCGGGCCACAACTGTTCGCGATTGGTTTGAAGAACATTCTGGACAATTCCAACGAATGATCTGGCCACCTAGATCGCCCGACATGAATCCCATCGAGCATTTATGGGACATCATCGAGAGGTCTGTTCGTGCCCAAAATCCTGCACCATCAACGCTTTCACAATTATGGACGTCTATCGAGACAGCATGGCTCAATATTCCTGCAGAAGATTTCCAACGACTTGTTGAGTCCATGCCACGTCGAGTTGCTGCACTTCGCCGGGCGAAAGGAGGGCCGACACGATATTAAGAGGTATCACATGACTTTTGTCACTTCAGTGTATAATATACAGCAGGGATAAAACATAAGAAATAATCATACACAAAAGGAAAATACGTAAGGGTGTTATCATATATAGAAATGATAACACATAAGAGGTAATCATATGCAGCAGGGATAACACATGAGTAATCATATACACCAGGGATAATACATAAGGGGTAACCAATAACTGCAGGGTCATACAAAACCAAGTTATCTTACGTATATATTTCATCTATTTTTAAATATTAAAAATATATAATCTAATGTAATATAAATAAATAATTCGATGCGTTATATTACATAAATTTAATAACTGTTTTAATTTTTTTTTTTTTTTTTTGGGGGGCTTTTTTGCAGTAACTAAGAGCAAAAGCGATTAGTCAAATGGTTTTTATTTATAAAAATTTTTTTTATCCATGCCTAAAAATGTTTGGTCACAAATATGTGTTAATCCAAATATACTTCCTATCTAATTAGCCCAAAGTTTGTATCATTTAGCAACAACCACGTTTATTTTGTGAAGGTCAATTTTGAATCAACATGTTTTTGGTGATAAATATCATCGAGATATAAAAATGACGTAAATGGGAAATTAATTGATATAAATTTGGTGTGTATCTTTTCTAGGTTTCACCCATCTGTTGATGGAAGGAGTGGTGATTTGTACGCACCGTAATCTATCCAATTCCCATCCGCTCTTCAAGCTCTTGGCACCTCACTTCCTCTTCCTACTTGCCATAAATACGTGAGTATGCTTTTTGGATCCGAATTCTGAAAATCTGGTTAACGAGATTCACAAACTCGTAACATGTCCTAGATTAAGAAATAAAATTGCAAACATTCATAACCATGATTTAATGTTTTCTGATATGCGGGATGCCTGGAAATGAAAAAGCCAAAAATGGTTGTAAGTTACCACAGCCACAATTTTCTTTATCTTTTCATCAATTTAGTTCTGAGGTAAAAAACAATACAGCAAGAAAAAAAAACAGCCTTAAAACCTTTGCCCTTAAAACAAACTTATATCAAACTCATTTAGTTCTGAAGTAAAGAACAATACAGCAAGAAAAAAAACAGCCTTAAAACCTTTGCCCTTAAAACAAACTTATATCAAACTCATATCATGTCATAGATTAAGAAATAAAATTACAAATATTCATAACCAAGATTTGATGTTTTCTGATGTGCGGGATGCCTGGCCTGAAAAGGCCGATCTCTTGGCCAAAAATGGTTGTAAGTTACCACAGCCACAATTTCTTTTATCCTTTCATCAATTTAGTTCTGAGGTAAAAAAAAAATAGATAGACCCTTAAAACGTGGGTTCAACTGATAAAACGTGGGGTCAACTGATAAAACGTGGAATATATTTGTTTCATCACCCATCCCAATGGATTTGCCCCGTGCAGTTTTTTCAGCAAATTTCCGACTCTCGACAGGACATGATTTTATTAATAAACACTTGCACCGCATTGGTGTAGCTACTAATGATGTCTGTCCTCTGTGTTCGTCAGGGGAAGTCATGGTCTTTTTACATTTGACTACATGCACTGCATTTGATTTTATAACTTTTAACTCCGACAACTTTACCAAGGCTAAATTTTATTGGGCTGCTAGAGTTCTTATGGCGGATATCGCTACAGTTTGATGTAGGGAAATAAAATGTTTTCTGATGTTGTCACCGTAAATTTTTCTGATGTTGTAGTTTTTGACATATTTCCCACTACTGTTTGCCTTTCTTGAAAACTTTTATGTCTAATATATACCGTGATTTCTACTATTTTCACTTCAATTTATACATAAAAATTTAACTTCAATTGCTTTTTTAAGAATGCATTTGATTTAATACGCAAAGTTTAATGAGAAGAAAGAAAAGAAATTTTATCCTACAAATTTTTAAAATAACTTTTCTCTTGTAAGTTGACAAGTTTTATTATCTTAGAACAAAGAATTTGGATATCAACCAGTAGAGTTGATCCTTTGATTGCATAGAATCGGTTAGCTGCCCAGAAAAGAATATTTTCAATTGTATATTATAAAAATGCTACATTTTTTGTAGAAAATACCTAACTCGCTCTCTAACCCTGCTGTTCTGGAATTATGGATATTTATTGCGAATGAAGTGAAATTGTAGACTCAGAGTTTTGAAGGTTGCAATAATAATAATGAATATTTTAGGGCAATAAAGGTAAAAAATAAAAAAATGATTTAAACTATTTGGAGAGGAATTATGGCTCTTTTTATTTGCAGAGGAATATAAAAAGGGTCATAATTTTTGTAACAAAATAAATAGCTTTCTTTCTGACTTAGCTATTCTGGAACTATGCACGTTTATTATGGCGAATGAAGTGGATTCAAGGCTCGAAAGGTTGCAATAATAATGGCAATTTTAATGCAATAAAGCTTAAAATAATTTCGTATCTAATTTTCACATTTTCTCCCGTGTATATTAACCGAGAGAGCTCCCGTATCTATGACGGCAATGAAACCTATAAATCTGTAAGCTGGAAAAACCTACATAATCGTCATTTTAGTGATGACTGACTTCAAGTCAAAATTTCTAGCCTTTAAAAAAAATAGACTTTCTTACAGACAGGAAAATTATGCTGAATACGCATCAGATACTATTATCGCACGTTGTAGAACTTCAGCCAATCAGAAGCTTGATATCCAGCCCATTGAGGATTCTGATTGGTTGACGTTTTGCGGCATGCGATTGTAGCGTCTGGTGGGAATCCAGCTTATGAATAGGCAAAATGCTACATAGTAACTGAAGCATTTTTGACTGCTAATTTTACACGTTTTTATTTCGAGGTCTTGACTCCGAGTTATTCTAACTTTTTTTTTCTTCTACAGACGAGGTTTATATAAGCTGATTTGTCCCAATGGCTGGGTGGACAAAACGATGACCGTCGGTCGAAAAGGAATGTTTGAGCTCATCAAAAAAGGGTAAGAATAAATCTCACAATCATTAAGACAACTTATTAGACGTATTAAGAGGTATAATCATTAATTTGGATGATGTCCGTGAAAAATGTTCATTAATTTCTAATTAAAGCAATTTGTTTTTATTATAAATGTATGCAATAAATCAAAGCAGTATTATTTTTATTAGTTATTGGCAACAGAAATAATATAATTTCATATAATTTATCAGCAACTGCATAAATCATTTTACTTTATACGTTTAAAAGTAATATTCTGAGAAGGAATCCGCAATCTTCACCTTGTTACTAATAAGGTCTGGGGAAAAAAACCGTTAAGTATTTAGAATTAGAGAACTTTGTTGGCAATCCGATTACTTGGTTAATAATTTAGTTGACAATTCAGTAGTTAGTTAAAAATGTAATCGAAAATCGAATTAGTGGATTAAAAATTTAGTTCACAATTCGATTAAGAATTTCGTTAAGAATTTATATTGACAATTCGATAGTTGGTTGTTGACAATCCAATTAGTTGGTTAATAATTCAATTGACAATCCAATTAGTTGGTTAATAATTCAATTGACAATCCCATTAGTTGGTTAAGAATTTAGTTAACAATCCAATAGTAATAAAGCGATGACTGATAAGCAATTATTTCCTTACTTAAAAGTTAATTGATTGACTTTTAAATAAATCAATGAATCGTTTTTTTCTTCTTTTTATGATCTTCAAACTTATTGCTTGATTTTACAAATTGGTTATTATTATTGATGAAACACATTTTTTGGAGGAAGAAAAACTTTTTTAATCTTGTGTTTTAAATCTAACATCTATCGTACACGCGACCAAAACATTTTTTTTTTTTACTTAATGTAAACTGATAGTTATATACAATAAATCATAAAGTATTCGTCTACCTTAAATATCTTGTAAATACAAATGGCTTAAGAAACTGTTGTGATTAAGTTAACGGTTAACTGTTAAATCTTACCAAAAATCTTGACGATGCAAAACCCTCACATTTGCTATCAGAATCGCCATCAAATCTCGTAGTTTCTGAAAGCAGTGTCTCTAATGCTGATTTTAAAGTGTATTTAAATATTTACATTTTCAACACACTACCTTCCACATGTTACCGTTGGGCTGTAAGTTAAGCAAGCTAATTCATAATTAATAAGTTTCGACTAACAACGGAAATATTTCTGTTGTTTCTAATTTTATATATTTGTATATTGTCATCAAATTCCTATATTTGAATCTGTAATGCACTGGTATAAAGTTAAACATATAACAGATCTACTTAAAATGTATGATAACATAAACAAGCCAAAATTGTGTTATTGTTAACCCAAATCCATCAATTGTTAAAAATATATCTTCCGTAGAGTAAGAAGAGCAAAAGGCTCTCATATGGATAGTTTTCGTTACTTATGAAACGTCCCAATGAATTTAATTATAATTATGCTTACTTTTTTCTTCAATTATTCGTTACTCATTAAATTTTACTTTCGAGCTAATAATTATATTGTTTCTTATTTAAGTTTTTTTATCGTCCTTGAACTCTTGATAATTTTACTATAGTAAAACCACTTTAATATTCTGACATTATTTGATTCGTGGAAGAAAATATTCCTGCCTAAATGATTTTAAATCATTAATTCTTTCGGGGAAGGAAGTGTGTGGGATTTTTTCATAAAGAAAATCGATTATTAAGCGATGTCATTTTCTTGCTTGAAAAGTGTAAAATAAAATATTTCTAAATTAGCAACCGTTTGATGTATTTTTAGCAATGTTTAATTTATTTTTTGAATGAATCTTTTCTTCAGACTATTATTGAGAGTATTGAGTGTATAATTTTAAACGGCTATTTTATAAACATGAAATTCTATTTATTTTAAACGATTTAAAAAATGAATTTGTTTCATTAAATGAACAAAATGAAGAGATGGTATATATTGAATGAAAATTTCTAAAGATATGGTAATGTTTTTTTTTATCTAGCTTAAATCGGTGGCACATGAATGTCCATGGCATAGTACCAAACGAGATCAAATCTAGAGAAGTAAGTAGTTATTTTTATATAGAAGTTTGAATAACTAGTTTGATATGTGACATTTTCCTCTATTAATAAATACCGCATTATAAATTTCATTCAATTGGAGCGTTTTTATTTCTTTTTACGAATATTTGAAACTGTGGTCTGAATATATTTCAAAATGATGGTTCATTCTACGTAAGAAATTTATATTTAATATCTTAAAAGCTGCTTTCTTCTCGTGCTTCAACATTTTCAAAGACGCTTCTTTAATTTTTTTCTTATTTATTACAAGCTTATGTGTACATTTCATTATAAAATATCATCATCTAATGTCTTTTTTTAATATTTTTAATCTGGTGCAAAGCCTTAATCTTTAATCTGCCACATTAATCTTTAGAAAATATTAATTATTAATCCTTACATTTTGATTCTCCAAAAGTGTATTCACCGCTACGGTAGGAGCATGTTGTTTTAAAATACACTAAAGAAGTTTTTAGTTTTATCTCTAATTTTGCTTTGTAGCAAGAATTAAAACTTTTTGGGATGAATTTATTTTTAGTTTTTAAAATTATTTTGATAATTAAATACATATCACTGGATAAAAAATTTCTAATACTGTGTATTTAGCATTAATTCATATAGGAATAAAAAAAATTCGAAAAAAACACATCACATAAAAAAGTTGACTGATTATAAATGCTTAAGCATGTGAAAATTGCTGCATCGTAAAAAATTCATCAGAATTCAATGAAATATCTATCCTATAGTGGTGAAATGAAACAATTAAATTTACAGAACAAAAAAATGCCGTTAAAGCTGCTACTCGCTATTTTTAGAGCTTCAATATAACAAAGCGTCAAACAAAACAAATTATGAATGTGTACCTCAGAACCAGATTCCTAGCATTTTAGATTGCTTTATTCAGACTCAAACTTCAGTCGTAATGAATATTAGTCGAGTGTCTCGCGTGAGTTGTCGATTAACGAAATCCAATAAATATCTTCAATAATAGGCAAGTAATATCTAGCGAATAAGCGGGCCAAGGAAAAAAAAGCTACCTTTCATACGGAGAAAATGGTTTGTGAAACTTTGAGTTCCAAAACCACTTTGTTAAGGATACCCATTGTCGCTGTTAAGGGTATCCATTGAGCAACCTTGATCGCCCATGATATGTAATGGCACCCTAAACCGTCACGCTTGAGTGTCCTTCTAGTATGATGCTGGAAAATCCACTATAAAAGATGGCTTTCTTCTCTAAAGCGCCTAAGGCATATTCTGCCCTCATTTTTGTCCATATTAAGCCTATTATAATGGAACAGCTGACGAGTCTATTGCAGTCGAAGGTTTTGATAATTTTGAGTCAGAGGAATCCTGCATACAATCCGTGACGGAGTGGACACCTGCGAACTGTAAAGTTCGACAAATTACACATATAGCAGTATTCCAGAGTTGTACCAACTGTCAAAATGAAGCTGTACCGTGCAGATAAAGTGCCTGTCAATCTGAGTCAGTGTAACATTTCGAGCTTTACTATCGAGTTTGGGGCTGTTTCAGTTATTAGCTCATTGCTTCTGCTCTCACAGCGCTGTCACGGAATTATAGCACATGCATACTGCAAGTTCAAAACAAAAAAAAAACCTTTCTTCATGTAGGCAGATTGATTTGTTACCTTCTGAATTTTATAATTGCCGCCTTTTGCCGTCTACGAGCCTGGTATGACTTGTATGGGTATATTTCTGATGAAACATCTTCCTTTGACAAACAACCACACACTGCATTCAACGTTCCTGTACAGATTTATATTTATATAGCTAAAAATATGATTAAGTAGTTTCTGTTTAACCTACGTAGAAGTTATCACTTGTAAATTCTAATCACTTTCATCTCACACCTCCTCTCTTCATTTAAGTACTATATTAGAATGATTTTCTTCTTCATGATGTAGCAATTATCATAAATGTGAGTGTATAAGGAAAGAATTCTCTGAATAAATTTTGCTAAAATCCCTAAAGATCTATCTTCGGGACTTTTTTCAAAAGAGTTTTTGTAAGAATATTAAGGATTTAAAGAAGGAACATTTTTTGTTAATAGTAAAAAAAATATTTTCCAGGTGGAGTCTGATATTCTACCACACTATCCCTACAGAGATGATGCTCTCCTAATTTACTACACAATTCGAAAATATGTTTCAAAAGTTGTGCATCGCTTTTATGGTAAAATGGCTTTTCTTTGTTTTCACTTGCACAATATTACTCTCATATGATTTTTCTTTAAATTAAGTTCAAATATAATTCAAAACAATATAATTTACATTAAGTATTTGCAAGTAATCGACATTCAAAAAGTCAAATTTTGTGATAAGAATAGAAAAATGAAATATGATATATGAATATGAAAAATGAAAAATGAAAATGAAATATGATATGAAATTTTTCATGAAATATGAAAAATGAAATATGATATATAATAAATGAAAATATGATATATGCATGGAAATCAGGTTGTAAATCAATATATGATTATTTCTTCAAATTCTTTTTCATGAGGCAAGTTAATAAATTAAACACTTTTGCCCCTTTAATATAAAGCTTTGCTTGTTAATCTGGCCTTTTAATGTGACAATGTGGCCTTTTAAGTATAAATACATGAGGGTGATATGGAACCATCTTTTTTAATCACGTTAGATCCAATTTAAGTTTACACAAACAGAAGACTTATTCAATTGCTGTACAAACTATCTAAATTATCAACACATAACATTTGCAATAACTCATTTTTTCTAATATAGATAAACAAATATTGAAATTCGATGTTGTTTCTTTATTTAGATACAGATGAGAAAGTGATGAATGATTACGAAATGCAGCAATGGAGGGCCGAATTAGTAAAAGATCGTAAATTAGGAGGTTGTGGTCTTCTGGTGAGTTATTCTTTCTTGAAATCTACTCTTTAGAACGGAGTTGGTGATTCGGTTCTTGGGCAGGTGTATGTAGTTCTGAATTAAAGGTGAAAAATTAAAATTGTCGTTATTTCATTTATAACATGCCAACGGCCGTACCATGCTGAATATACCGGTTCTCGTTAGATCACCGAAGTTAAGCATCATTGGGCGCGGTCAGTACTTGGGTGGGTGACCACCTGGGAACACTGCGTGCCGTTGGCAAATTTGGGACCTGAATGGCCGAGTGTCTAGCGCTCTGGCGCTCGGTGCCACAGGTTTCGGGTTCGAATCCCGGTGGTGCCATGGATGTTTGTAGTGGTTCGGAATCCACTTTAAGCCGTAGGTCCCGGTCTTCTATGACTGTAAGAGCGTCACGGAGCAAAAGTCAGGCTTCTACCTACGGGTGCTCCATCACAACAGAAGCTGCTTCCTTCCCCTTCAATCATGAGTCCATATGGGCTCGTGGGCTTGGCCAGCCAAGTGGGATAAGAAACAACAACAACAACAACAACAACATAACATTGCAGTCAGTTATAAGGTAAGGGAAAGACTGCTTCTTAATGCTTAAGTTATTTGATAACTCAGATGAATAATGAAAAAGTTATTTGATAATTCAGATAAATAACGGAGAAGTTATTTGATAATTCATTGTAACAAGTGCATACAAGAGGATAAATTTTCTGCAAAAAGAAAACTTGATGTCGTCAAAAATTACAATGCGCAAGTATGCGATGTACAAAATATTCACCTAATTAATGAAATAGATAGATGGAAACAGTGCTATGATGACAGGTTCATATCTAGAGACGTATGTCTAATAAATATGTTACTTTCAGGGAGTTCCTGGAGAGGAAAACAATCGATTTACCAATACAGAAGAGCTTGTGGACACGATGACGTCCATCATAAGCACATGCAGCTTGGGGCATGCAGCGGCCAATTTCCAGCAGTATGACGATTATGCCTTCCCACCCAACTACCCAGGAATATTATATGGAGAACCTCCGAAGGATAAGGTAATCTTAGATCAGAATTTTAAAAATTGATGCTTTTATTTTTAAACACAAAAAAAAAACCTTTTTAATAGTTTTAGTTTATAGCATTAACATCATTTCTAAGATAGTTTATTGTCATTTAGTATTTGACTTCTTACTTCTATTTCTGTCTCGAATATTAGCGTATGGTCCTAAGATGTCGTTCAAAAGATTTGTTTTGTTCTAAAATGATCAGTTATTCAAAAAGAGCAAAAATGCATGATGCGACAGGATGCTTGTATGATCCGTTGCTTCTATAAATGTAACCATTGCTTGTATACGATATAATAGTATTGCATCATTTAAAAGATTTGTTTTGTTTTAAAATGATCAATTATTCAAAAAGAGCAAAAATGCATGATGCGACAGGATGCTTGTATGATCCGTTGCTTCTATAAATGTAACCATTGCTTGTATACGATATAATAGTATTGCATCATTTAAAAGATTTGTTTTGTTTTAAAATGATCAATTATTCAAAAAGAGCAAAAATGCATGATGCGACAGGATGCTTGTATGATCCGTTGCTTCTATAAATGTAACCATTGCTTGTATACGATATAATAGTATTGCATCATTTAAAAGATTTGTTTTGTTTTAAAATGATCAATTATTCAAAAAGAGCAAAAATGCATGATGCGACAGGATGCTTGTATGATCCGTTGCTTCTATAAATGTAACCATTGCTTGTATACGATATAATAGTATTGCATCATTTAAAAGATTTGTTTTGTTTTAAAATGATCAATTATTCAAAAAGAGCAAAAATGCATGATGCGACAGGATGCTTGTATGATCCGTTGCTTCTATAAATGTAACCATTGCTTGTATACGATATAATAGTATTGCATCATTTAAAAGATTTGTTTTGTTTTAAAATGATCAATTATTCAAAAAGAGCAAAAATGCATGATGCGACAGGATGCTTGTATGATCCGTTGCTTCTATAAATGTAACCATTGCTTGTATACGATATAATAGTATTGCATCATTTAAAAGATTTGTTTTGTTTTAAAATGATCAATTATTCAAAAAGGGCAAAAATGCATGATGCGACAGGATGCTTGTATGATCCGTTGCTTCTATAAATGTAACCATTGCTTGTATACGATATAATAGTATTGCATCATTTAAAAGATTTGTTTTGTTTTAAAATGATCAATTATTCAAAAAGAGCAAAAATGCATGATGCGACAGGATGCTTGTATGATCCGTTGCTTCTATAAATGTAACCATTGCTTGTATACGATATAATAGTATTGCATCATTTAAAAGATTTGTTTTGTTTTAAAATGATCAATTATTCAAAAAGAGCAAAAATGCATGATGCGACAGGATGCTTGTATGATCCGTTGCTTCTATAAATGTAACCATTGCTTGTATACGATATAATAGTATTGCATCATTTAAAAGATTTGTTTTGTTTTAAAATGATCAATTATTCAAAAAGAGCAAAAATGCATGATGCGACAGGATGCTTGTATGATCCGTTGCTTCTATAAATGTAACCATTGCTTGTATACGATATAATAGTATTGCATCATTTAAAAGATTTGTTTTGTTTTAAAATGATCAATTATTCAAAAAGAGCAAAAAATGCATGATGCGACAGGATGCTTGTATGATCCGTTGCTTCTATAAATGTAACCATTGCTTGTATACGATATAATAGTATTGCATCATTTAAAAGATTTGTTTTGTTTTAAAATGATCAATTATTCAAAAAGAGCAAAAATGCATGATGCGACAGGATGCTTGTATGATCCGTTGCTTCTATAAATGTAACCATTGCTTGTATACGATATAATAGTATTGCATCATTTAAAAGATTTGTTTTGTTTTAAAATGATCAATTATTCAAAAAGAGCAAAAATGCATGATGCGACAGGATGCTTGTATGATCCGTTGCTTCTATAAATGTAACCATTGCTTGTATACGATATAATAGTATTGCATCATTTAAAAGATTTGTTTTGTTTTAAAATGATCAATTATTCAAAAAGAGCAAAAATGCATGATGCGACAGGATGCTTGTATGATCCGTTGCTTCTATAAATGTAACCATTGCTTGTATACGATATAATAGTATTGCATCATTTAAAAGATTTGTTTTGTTTTAAAATGATCAATTATTCAAAAAGAGCAAAAATGCATGATGCGACAGGATGCTTGTATGATCCGTTGCTTCTATAAATGTAACCATTGCTTGTATACGATATAATAGTATTGCATCATTTAAAAGATTTGTTTTGTTTTAAAATGATCAATTATTCAAAAAGAGCAAAAATGCATGATGCGACAGGATGCTTGTATGATCCGTTGCTTCTATAAATGTAACCATTGCTTGTATACGATATAATAGTATTGCATCATTTAAAAGATTTGTTTTGTTTTAAAATGATCAATTATTCAAAAAGAGCAAAAATGCATGATGCGACAGAATGCTTGTATGATCCGTTGCTTCTATAAATGTAACCATTGCTTGTATACGATATAATAGTATTGCATCATTTAAAAGATTTGTTTTGTTTTAAAATGATCAATTATTCAAAAAGAGCAAAAATGCATGATGCGACAGGATGCTTGTATGATCCGTTGCTTCTATAAATGTAACCATTGCTTGTATACGATATAATAGTATTGCATCATTTAAAAGATTTGTTTTGTTTTAAAATGATCAGTTATTCAAAAAGAGCAAAAATGCATGATGCGACAGAATGCTTGTATGATCCGTTGCTTCTATAAATGTAACCATTGCTTGTATACGATATAATAGTATTGCATCATTTAAAAGATTTGTTTTGTTTTAAAATGATCAATTATTCAAAAAGAGCCAAAATGCATGATGCGACAGGATGCTTGTATGATCCGTTGCTTCTATAAATGTAACCATTGCTTGTATACGATATAATAGTATTGCATCATTTAAAAGATTTGTTTTGTTTTAAAATGATCAGTTATTCAAAAAGAGCAAAAATGCATGATGCGACAGGATGCTTGTATGATCCGTTGCTTCTATAAATGTAACCATTGCTTGTATACGATATAATAATAATGCATCATTTAAAAGATATGTTTTGTTTCATAATGCTCCAGTTCTTCTTGTATAAGATATAATTACATAAGATTGCTTGTATAATATGCTTATGCCAATTCCATGTATAAAATATTATCACAAAATATCTTTTGAAAGATTTTTTGGTTTTATCCCAAATAAATGTTCGAGATAAAATGAAGCAGGTTTTGTTAAAGCAGGTCAGTTCTTTAAAAAACGCAAAAATGAATGAAATCACCGAAAACTGGTATGAACCATTGCTTGTTGAATTTTAAACAATTTCTAAATAAATTATATTTTCTTTCCCATTTTAAGTAGCATTTGATTTAATCTAAAAATTCAAAATGAGCATTAAATTCAGTTTCAAAAATAATTGGTATCTTATAATTGGTGTACTAATATAAATCCTATTAAACAGATTGAAAAGTGAATGGTACTTATACTTTCAAGTATATCCATGTTTTTACTAGAAATGCATTTTGAAGTTACACAGAAAGAAAAACATAAATTTCAACAATGGAAGGTTTTTTTTTAGTAATTTATCAAAACATAATGAAATACTTAATCGTTGTTTGTAAAATATTTTGGTAATAAATTTTCATTTTACATTATATGACGTGGTAATATAAATGTTTCGCTTGAATTTGAAACATTAAAGTAGTTCCATACTTTTTGAGAAATATAATTTTATGAATTTTGTTTTATTTTTCCAGCTCCCATTACCTGATGGCGACATCTTGAATCGCATTCCAAATAAAGAAACTACATTAGACATCATGGTAATCACTAAGTTACTTAGCACAAGAGCTACTAAGTCCTTAGGAGATTTTGAATCACAATTTATGTTTCATCCAGCTTGTATTCAAGCATCCGAAGAGTAAGTCTTCTTTACTAATCTTTTTCTAATTTTATTATATAGTTTTTTATAAATAGATCAATAATTATCTTTATTAAATATATAGATCAATTATATATATTTTTTATTATATATTCTATAAAGAGAAAGACTATGGAAATATAAATATCTTGTTTTGAAAATGTTAATATTGTAGTATTTTTATTCATGGGAAGAGTTTTGACATTTCATTCCCAGAAGAGAAGAATGTATATTTTTTGACATAATAAAAACCCATCACTCAAATTTGATAGCAGACAAACAGTGTTGTGAGTAGTTATATTACATGCAATTAGTGTTTTGTACTAATGAGAACAACCTGCCACTCAAATTTAATAGCAGATATTCGATGTCATGGATAATGAGACTCATAAAATTAGCGAATGTCTGTGTGACCTTCACAGGTCGAAACAACTACAAATTGAATATGGACTACGCCATGAGTTGTTCCATCAAGATTGGTGATCGACCATAAGCTGAGAAATATCTACTCCAATGAGAGGTGAGGGAAGCTGATCCCCTCCCCTTCCCCCTCTTGATGGATTTTCTTAAAGGAACGTTTTTGGAGAAGAAAGAGGGAGTTCTTCGACGAGTAGACCAGAAGTGTTGTTTTTCTTTGAAGTGACGGAATAGGCCGCAGTTTCCGGCTGTTTTCAAAGTGAATCCTTTGTGGTTTCGTTTATCACGCCGTGTGATAGTAAAGGTACCACAGACCAGGCAATTAGGTTCGACGTAGACTGGAGAACTCTGAACTGTACTTGTGATTTAATCGTGCACTTGTGGTCAAATTTTATTTTTAATTTTTCATTTCTTTTTATAATTTACTCAGAGTTTATTGTTTGTATATATAGTGCTTGTAAATAAAAAATTAAAGTATTCTCATGAACCTCTGAAAGTGTCCCTCTTCTTGAAGCCGTTATAGTCTAATAAGCCGATACTTTACAATATTAAATATATCGTTATAAAAACTTAAATGCTTTAAGTATAGTAAGTAAAGTTTAAAATTTGTTGTGATAAAATAATTTTTTGGAAAATTCTTTTGTCTAATATGCCTTTAACATCATTTTTTTATTGAGCAATATTATATAACTTTCTCAAACTGTATCTGATTCAAAGCTTAATTAATTGATAAATGCTTCATGTTGTTGAAAATGATTCCTTTTAACAAGAACATTTTAGCCCATTACGAGTCATAAATTTGCTTTTATCTTCGATAACTTGGAAATATATAAATATATAGTTGAACTTTAATTTTACTTTTATCAGTGTTTCAAAATATTTTTATTTTTAGGTTTCGAGAAGAATTAGCTCAAATCAGTAGGCAAATCAAATTGCGAAATAGAAGTCAAGCGTTTCCTTACGACTGGCTGGATCCAGAATTTATTCCCAATGCTATCAGCATTTGATGACATCTAATACTGTTGAAGAACCTTCACCATTTGCTCATCATCAGTTCTGCAATGAACATTTTACTATGGAATCTAAGTCGATGGACACTGTTTTTTGACTGAAATTAAGCCAAAATAATGTAAATAAAAAACCTCTTAAAAATTGGCCGAAAATCAAGATCATTTCTACTTGAACTCTATTATACAGATGTGATATCCTATTTGTAAGAATTTCTCTGATAAGAAATGGAGCTATGAAGAATTTTACGGCCTTTTCCGAGATAATTTTTGTACACAAGCATCAGTTCATTTTTATATCAGTTGAATCCAAATGTTTGTTGTATTGAAAAATGTATATTAGAATTTAAAAGTTTGTTTAAAATACACTTTCAAAATAATTAAGGTATGTTGTCGTTTTGAGTATTGAGGTTATACATGATATTTATGTACACTCTCAGTCAATAAAATGCATATTTGAATTACTTCTCAATATTTAAAATTAGTTTTAGCAATCCATTAAAGGACCTTCATAATACTTTTCGTAACTTATGGTACTGAAACAGAACAACATACTATATCTCTAAAACAAAATCTGCAAAACTGAAACATTTTTTTTTTTTTTAGAAATATATCTCCCTATAACACACAAAATTCTTTTCTGTATATTGCAAATTAGTAATTTTTAGACATAAATTACTATCGGTGAAACTTAAGCTTTACAATCGTTAAATTAACAAAATGACATTTAAAAAAAATCTAATCTACTACGTAAAACATATTTTTTTGTACATATATTTTACATATACAATATGAACAGTTATTTCAAATACTTCTATTAAATTTTAAACAATATGATTGAAAAACTGATTTAAAATCTTCCAACGTCAATGATAATTTTGATTGAAGTACACTGAAGTGACAAAAGTCATGGGATAGCAATATGCAAATTTTCAGATGGCAGTAGCATCGCGTAGAACAGGTATAAATGCGCAGTGCTTTCGCAGAGCTTTCATTTCTGTTCAAGTTGTTCATGTGAAGAGGTTTTGACGTGATGATGACTGCACGACGGGAATTAACACACTTTGAACGCGGAATGTTAGTTGGAGCTAGACGCATGGGTCATGCCATTTCGGAAATAGTTAGGGAATTCAACATTCCCAGATCCACTGTGTCAAGAGTGTGCCGAGAGTATGAAATTTCAGGCATAACATCCCACCATGGACAGCGCAGTGGTCGACCGCCTGCACTTAACGACCGAGACCGGCGACGTCTGCAAAGAGTCGGAAATTCTAACAGACAAGCAACACTGCGTCAAATAACCGCAGAAATCAATGTGGGACGTACAAGGGACTTGTCTGTTAGAACTGTGTGGAGAAATTTGGCTTTCTTGGGCTATTCCAGCAGAAGACCGACTCGAGTGCCTTTACTGACAGAACGACTTCGCTTGCAGCGACTCTCGTGGGCACGTGAGCATATCGGTTGGTCCCTAGATGAATGGAAAACCGTGGCCTGGTCCGATGAGTCACGATTTCAGTTGGTAAGAGCTGAGGGTAGGGTTCAAGTGTGGCGCAGACCCCACGAAGCCATGGACCCAAACTGTCAGCAAGGCACTGTTCAAGCTGGTGGTGGCTCCGTAATGGTGTGGGTTGTTTTTTCATGGCATGGACTTGGTCCTCTGGTGCGACTGGACCGAACATTAACTGGAAATGCTTATGTTCAGCTACTTGGAGATCACTTGCAGCCATTCATGGACTTCATGTACCTAAACAACGATGGGATTTTTCGATGACAATGCGCCATGTCACCGGGCCACAACTGTTCGCGATTGGTTTGAAGAACATTCTGGACAATTCCAACGAATGATCTGGTCACCTAGATCGCCCGACATGAATCCCATCGAGCATTTATGGGACATCATCGAGAGGTCTGTTCGTGCCCAAAATCCTGCACCATCAACGCTTTCACAATTATGGACGTTTATCGAGACAGCATGGCTCAATATTCCTGCAGAAGACTTCCAACGACTTGTTGAGTCCATGCCACGTCGAGTTGCTGCAGTTCGCCGGGCGAAAGGAGGGCCGACACGATATTAAGAGGTATCCCATGACTTTTGTCACTTCAGCGTATGCTGATTCGTTATTTGATAAACTTACCTTAGATGAAGCTCAGTTATGACGAATCAATCTGTAATGTTGGTGTTACTATTCCCCCTGGTGCAGGAAAACCTACACCAGGTCCATAAGACCCCGTTACATGCGACTGGTCCATGGTTAAAGGTAATATGCATCTTCACTTTAGCGGGGAACCATGAGGGTTGAAAACTGACTAAACCTCAAGACATCGTTCTACGATCATGTTAGACCGGAACCTACGGTTTAACGTGGATTTCGAACCACTACAAAAATCCGTGGCACCTTTAGGATCGAATCCTAAACCTCTGGTACGGAGCGCCAGACACTCGGCCATTCAGACCCAAATCTGTCTATACATTATCTCGGCCATTCAATACAAATCTGTAATGCACAGTAAAAAGAAAATTCTTTTCAACATCATCAGTAATTTATTTCTCAAACATCTTTCAATCGATAGTTTACAGATCACATTTTCATGAATTTTTCCACAGGAAAAATTTTACATAGAGAACAATTGAACAAAAAATTATCAAGAGAAATATGCTTTAAAGCATGATATTTCTTTAAATGCAGCAATATATCTTGGTATAACACGTTGTTGGTACTGTGATGTGAGAATACATAGAAAGACAATCAGTGTAAATGTATGTATATATGTATATATAACATCGGAAACTAGTTTACAAAATATTATTCAACACCTTTTATTTTATTTTTGATGAATGTAAAATAGAATCACTTTAACAGAGTGAGCCGAGTTCATGAGAATAGTCAACCTTTTCTTGAAGAGACAATAAATAATCATGAGTTTCAACTTTTTTGGAAATTAGTAGTACTTCAAGTAAAGAAGGTAAAGAAGACTGTTTATGGTTACTCTTCTCATGGATATTTGGTCCACTCTGTTTTTTTAACATCAAATAGTTGAGAGAAAAGCCCAATGAAGCATCTTTCTCACGTAGCATCTAAGTCAGACATACATTGAAATTGATACACATAAAGTTGAGTTTAGATACACATTGAAATTTGAATTACACATTGATTTCTATGTCCTACATTATAACATTCATTTAACAAAATAGAATAATGAGTGATGAAAGCGAATGTCTTTCTAAATGCATTTCATAAGTTAATCGAAGTATTTATTGACTCAAAATAGTTACTTGAAGAAATTTTGAAAACACTAGTTGACTAAAAAAATAGACTTCACTAATCAGAATCATTTGAACAAAATGTTCTAATATGTATTAGGTAACTTAAGATATGCTATGAAGAAACTTCTGCATCTGAAACAAGTGAATATATATTATGCTTTTGTACTTTTTTGAAAACCTTAAATCATTATTTTTACGATAGTTCATATTTTGGACGATAGTTCATTTGAAAATATTCATGCGTTGTATATCAACCATTCTGTATAAGTGAAAAAGGTCTCTCTTTTTTTTATCACTTTCACAAGGCTATCTAGCCAACTTTGACAAAACTATATATATATATATATTTTAAAAGATGGGCAGAATTTTTAGATTTTGGGTGTTTTTTTTTTACTTACTTGCCTGGAAAAAATCAGGCAAGTTTTCCACACAGAAAAATGTTACTGCGATAGAAGAGTTATAAAATTTATAGCAATTCTGACATTGTTCATCATCAAATAGCAATTGAGTATTCAAAGCGGTAACGATATTTGTTTATATCGATTCTGATATGATAAAGAACATAGTTTAAACATTAAAAACTCTGGGATAAGAGCAATTTTCATAAAATAAACCTGCAAATTCATTAACAAGGATGTCATAGAAACATCTTCATTTTTTTTTACGAAAGCTCATATATAGATAGGCCTCCAATTAAATTTTAAGTGTAAATATATTTGAAATATTTATTACAATAAAACAAGTAATTGTTATTTTCTGAATATACGAAGGCCAAAATTTGTGAAAAAAAGAAAATTTCCAACTTGCTTACAGACCTGGGTAACTAAATAGCAATCTAACAAACTGAAGGTGATTCTTTTCAATAAACATTTGATGTTCTTTACATCTCAATTATTCATTGAAGGAATCTCTTGTGATGGCATGAAGACCATAATAAAT
Source organism: Caerostris darwini (assembly GCA_021605075.1). Classification (NCBI taxonomy): domain Eukaryota; kingdom Metazoa; phylum Arthropoda; class Arachnida; order Araneae; family Araneidae; genus Caerostris; species Caerostris darwini. The sequence continues at coordinate 728,758 of BPLQ01009706.1, read as the reverse complement.
TGAAATTACTAATTGAGCAGTTAGATTTCTGTAATTTACTCTTTCTATTGTTATATCCAAAAAAAAATCCAACATCATAAGAGCCTCTTTTACATGGATAAATGTGGCTTTTATTAACTTGAAAATATTTCCTAATGCAGATGTGTTTCACAGCATATCTAAGAAAATACTCCACACAAAAATTACAGTCATACAAGCAAAACCCATGAAGATTTGATTCACAATACTAATAAATGTTTCAATATTTACATAAAAAATCGTATTTATCTTCCTGTCAACTCAAAAAAATTGAATAGTCTTTTAAATAAAATTAATTCTTTTTTTCTTTTTCTTTCATATTTCTAGTACCGGTTTGCAATATCTATTTTTTTCTTTTATTTTTCTTAAGAAGGGTCTTAAAGTTAATTCTTATTTTTCTCAAAAACATTTTTGTCTGAAGTAAATTACTAAAGTTGAATATAAAATAAACAATTTTTCCTCTTAGGTATTTCTATTCTACAAAAAAGATACAATACAATCATTTCTAAAGTGTTGAGTACTTAATGTTCAATTAAATGCAAGTAACATTCTGTAAGTCAAAAAATTGGAGAGAGTTATATTTATAAAGCTATTTCTATAATTATTTACAAAATTCTTCTATAGATGTATACAAAACAACATATTTTCACAATAAGTGAACAGTAGATTACATTTTGGAAGAAAAACATTCACATTTTTTTAAAAAAATTATTTCGTAAACCCCGTAGGATTTAAAAGGGAAAATAGGATAATTGAAAAGTAGCCTCTCTAAAATATATAAATTCCATAAGTTTCGATGTGCTATTTATTGCGTAATGTATCAAAATGGCTTCACTATAGAAAGAGTAACACACACAAATATAATTTATACAGCATTACTTTGCATAACAAATAACAATAAATAGTGACTAGATAAAAAAAAATCGTCATATCATCTTAACTGTCCTAAACTTTTCATATGTCATTGTAATATCAACCATTATAGAATATATGAAACAAAACGAGTACAATAGAATCTTCTCAGCAAGTCGTTGTATTGGGAGAGACTCAGTTTTAGTAACTTCCTCTAATCTTTCACTCAGAATTTTTTTTTTTTTTCTTGTTATCAATGATATGTCAAAAAAAAAAAAATTTCTTGCATCGAATTTGTATAAAGATGACTTCAGTTAGAAACGTCTTCCTTAAGCCTTTTTTTTCTGTGAGGTAAAATTTCTTTGGTATGTCTGTTGTATATTACAAAAAGTTTGTCCAATAAACAAAAGTTTCCAAATGATTAAATAAAAGTTTTCCAATAAACACAAGTTTCCAAATGATTAAGTAAAAGTTTTCCAATAAGCAAAAGTTTCCAAATGATTAAGTAAAAGTTTTCCAATAAACAAAAGTTTCCAAATGATTAAGTAAAAGTTGTTATAAACAAAAGTTTCCAAATGGTTAAGTAAAAGTTTTCCAATGGTGAATATGGAGGGATCACAAAAAATTTATCTTAAACAAAGTCAAAAAATTAAGTCTTTTAGAAATAACAATATAATTTAAACAAATACAAAATTTGTCAACATGGATCGTCTAAATTGAAAATACATTGGTTGCACCTAATTCTGTTTGGTTCATATAAATCCCATTTGGATTGTATCCAAGAAGGGAGAAAAATCATAACTTACAACTTTATTATAAACAGCGTCAATGGACATAGAACAATAACTTTTGCTTTTGGAAAAGAGCTGTTTTAACCACCAAATTAATATCAAATTTAGATGTCACAAAATGAACGCTGCATTTTAGAAAGCTGTTTCATATCCTTCTGTAATTTCATACAGTAGAATATCATTAGGATATTTATTCCATGAATAAACACTTCCAGAAAAAGAATAGAAATAAGCTCAAAAAATGATACCACATAATAGCTATTCAAAAATACATAACAACGACTCTATTAAATGAAAAATTATCTTTCATAAGCAACTTATAGACCAACTTCATTCAGAAAATGTGTGTTTAACAGCATAATCCTCAGCAAAGTTATTTTATAACATTTAACAGCTTTCTCTATCTACACAACAATTTCGTTGGTACTAGTGGAAGAGATATTTCCATAGCTTTTTAATCGTCAAAAAATATTTAGTAACATTTATAAAGATGATAATGCATTGCTCTTGTTTGAATCGATATAATATGTATTTTATTCTTCAAAAAGTGCTCTATCTGCGAAAACCGTGAAAATTGTTAACATTTCAAATGCCAGAAATTTATTATTATGAAAACCAACAGTTAGTCCTTAGAAGACGAATGTGATATGATGCAAGAAAAATGAAACTACAAAATTGTGTCAGAGTAAAGGAGATTTAAAATGTTCGTTATTTGTTTAAGATGTTCGATATATTATTTGTTTTGGTTTTTTTTTTTTTTTTTTTTTTTTTTATTTTAGATAAAATGTTTTTATTAATATGTTTCTAAAAATCAAAAATACTATCTATTGAAAATTTGAACTTCATGGAGGATTGTATCATATCACATCATTGGAGGATGTGATAGGATTTCAATCATTGTTAAGTTCTGTGTTTAATATTCAAGTTTGTGTGCACAAATAAATTTTGATCATCAGTTCAAATGTAAAAATCTTAAAATGTATTGCTGAAATTTCATAGATCAAAGAACTCGTGCAAAAAATGAACAAGCATTTTTTCAATGAATATTGCGCTCTATATGCCTCATTAGTTGCAATGATGATTAAGTGATTTTTCTTTCGATTTTGATAATTTGGCAGTTTGACACAGTTTTTAAAGTTTATATTGTAACTGATAAATATTAGCCTATTAAAGAGGAATTTTGTCGTTGGTCAGAAAGAGGACGAAAAAATTACGCATTATGTTATTTAATAAAAATAGGAAAAAAGAATTTGAGGAAATTTTTGACTTCACTTTTTTGACGACGAATATTGCTTCCTCTTTTGTTTTTACATTTTATTCCCTGCATAAGAAAATTATAATAATGAATAAAGTATTTTTGCTCCAATTTCATTTTTCAGTTTTAAATGGAAGAACTTTTACATATGCAAAGATTCAATGCATTCTTTGGACAACAAATTTAACACAATCAAAAGTTCGTTTAGCCTGTTTGGAATGAATTGAAATTTGAACAAGCCAACATAATATTACTTGAAATGCCAATAAGTTTTACGCCAATTCTTTTCGATATGTAATTTTATCCGGCATGCATGTTCGTTTAAGGATTATCTTCAGGAGAGGAAGATTGTGGATGTGGCACAGCTTTGACATGTCGAATGGTTGGTTCGTCGATATGCTGAGAATACTTGGGACCGTATAATCCTGTAGATGGGTGCAAACGCATCTTCTCTGGGTCCGAAGTGCCGTCACTCTTCAGGAGGAAAAACATTCCGAAATTCAGCTGCGGAATGTCATATAGCACAGCCAAGAAAAGCATCATGAAAGTCAGACCGATCAATAAGTAGCCTACGAAAGAGAAAAATCAAGTAAAAGTACTTTCAATTCAGTACAAGTTAGGGCAATATGTAGGTATAATCTTGTTGTTCATGGATATGAATTAAATTATTTCTCAAAACAATGGCGCGATGTTTAGCTGCCATATTTATTAAAATTTACTAAAACAGCATTGCACAACTGCAACACATATCACAGAAAACACAATTACATGACAATTATTTACAAAATCATCTTAAAAGCAGTTCGTTCTGCCTGGAACTCTTTTCTCGACCGTTGTACTCTCCTTACTGTCTGGAACTCTTCACTTCACACCCCGATTATTGGTTCCAAAGTCTAACGGGAGAAAACAAATGTCCAAAGTCTAACGTAAGAGTCAAGCTGTTCTTGAAAGGAAGATCTATTAACTTTGAGTTCAAGGTTATAACTTTTTGTGGGAATGCATAGTGGATCCTTACTAAATCTAACTGAATTAAAAATTTACATTGCATTATGTACAGTGAGTCACAAAAGTGCCAGTTCACCTTACATATATTGTAAACGTAACACAAATCAGGAAATATGAGTTGGATTTTTCGCACACAATTTCCGTGCTATTGATGTTAGGTAAGTTAAATATTGTGTCGTCATGAGGAAACAATAATATTACAAATGAAAAAATCCTGTTAATCAATCCTTTTTCAAGATTCAGTCTCTTTCTATTAGTTTCACTGAACTAGAGCTATTTTGTAAAAAAATTGCACATTGCATACATTATTTCGAAATGTTAGACGAACTATTTCTAAATTTTTTTTTCCACAAAAAGATAATCTGATCCAACATAAAGATGATCTTTTCGTTAAGTAACTATACTGTTGTAAAAAGAAAAAAAAAGTAGTCTTTACATTTAACGAAATAAATTAATTACATTTAACGAAAGAATCTTTTAGAAGAATTGTGTATTTTTTCATAACATAATTGGAAGAAAACCATATTAATTTAACATTGGATTATATCGGAGATTTTATTCTTATAATCAATTAATTACAAAATTTCTGCATATTATTTGATAGCGATCTTGGGTATAAATGAAAATAACCACCTGATTGTCGGTAAAGAATCTTTCCTAGGTTACTACTTAACATTACTTCAATATAAAATACAAAATACTAACTTTATGCCATTCAACACATGATAAACTAACATGCATAAACCAATTGACACTTTGACACTGCAAGAAAATCTGTAGCTATACAGTCGTGTTTTTCCTTGCATTATTTCCATTATCCCTTGCTTTTTCGTACATAGGTATGTGTGCAAGTCATTTCCGTCTATCACATTGTATTTTGTATTTATTTCTCAACGTAGCTCCAGTGAAATTGGCTAGGTAAGGTGGTATATTATTCTCACTTTGGTGGGAGAAATACCGTGTTAAAAAGTTATTTGCTAAAGCTGTATACATTTTTGGCGCATTTCAGAAAGAACTATTTTAGACATTGTTGCATTTCATGGTGAACTATTCTTAATATTTTAGTTATATTTGACTTTTTGATTCTTAGACAGCTTTACAAATCGTTTGATGCCAATAAATAAATAAATAAAATAGTAGAGAAAAAATATAGAACTCTATATATTTTCTCCTTATTTCTTATACCACATATTCGACAGGACAATTTTTCATTTCTCAAAAACTAAATCCTATCTGATCAGACAAAAAAAAATATGTACCCCCTCGATGAAATTGTAGTTCCTTCTTCTGACGGAAATACGCGATTAAATATGCCGAAATAGTCTTACTTAATAATAGTCTTACTTAATAGTCTTACTAATCCTTGATATTTAGTACCTTTTAATTTTTCATTCCATCAAATAATATCAGAAAAATAAATCACGAAAGAGTAATGGAGAATTTCAAACTAGTTTTTAGAATTTACTAAAATGAATTAAGTACACTATCAATATCCACTCCGAAACAATATCAATATCCACTCAATTGATGAAATTATAATTAATTCTTTTGACAGAAACACGCGATGAAATAAGTCAAAATAGTCTTATATAAGATTTTTATTTCTTGATATTTAGTTTCTTTTAATTTTTCATGTCATCAAATAATATCAGAAAAATAAATCACGAAAGAGTAATGGATAATTTCAAACTAGTTTGTAGAATTTTACTAAAATTAATTAAGTACAATATCAATATACACTCCAAAATAATATCAATATCCACTCCAAAACAATATCAATATCCACTCCAAAACAATATCATTATTCACTCCAATATCAACATCCACTCCATCGATAGAATTATAGTTAATTCTTTTGACAGAAACATGCGACTAAATATGTCGAAATAGTCTTACTTGAGATTTTTATACCTTTATATTTAGTTCATTTTAATTTTTCATGACATCAAATGATATGAGAAAAATAGATCACAAGATAATAATGAAGAATTCCAAACTAATATTTAGAATTTTTTTTACTAAAACGAATTAAGTACAATATCAATATCCACTCCAAAACAATATCAATATCCACTCCCTCGAGGAAGTTATAGTTAAATCTTTTGACGAAAACACGCGATTAAATATGTCGAAATAGTCAATAGTCCTTGATATTTAGTACCTTTTAATATTTCATGCCCTCAAGTGATATGAGAAAATTAGATCACGAAAGAGTAATGTAGAATTTCAGATTAATATTTAGAATTTTATTAAAATTAATTAAGCACAATATCATAAAAAATTTTTAAGTAAAATCAATAATATGTGAAATATTACTTAATTATTGTCTATACAAAAAAGACCATCAATGCAAACAATTGTCAATACCTGTAGTGCAAACTTTGTAGAGAGGTCTGTAAGGTTGATTGTTACTGTCCCCTGGTATCAAGTCACCGAGGCCTGTGGTTGTCAAAGAAATGAAGCAGTAGTATATCGCATCCAGATAATTCCAGTTCGGTTCTAAGTCAGTAAATATGCCAGCGGGAATAAGGAAGAAGAAAATGAAAACAATGAGCTAAAAGAAAAAATAGACTAAGTTTAGGAACATCTTAAAAATTTAAATAATTGTTTCTATGGCATAAAGAAAACACAGGTAAAATATTGAAGCTGTTTCTTTTACACGAGTTGTTAAATTCTTGTAGTCAGAAAACAAGTTGAGTAGAGAAGATGAATAATTTTGAGTAATTTGAAATTGTCATTTTGAGAATTGTTGGTACATGTAAGAGCGCAATGTCTATGTGTAAGTGCAAGCAAAAAACTCAATAACTGTTGCTTTTTTACAACTTGTTCTATTTTCGCTTTTTTCTTTTCGTAAAAAAGTAATGGAATACTTTTTTATGACTTGAAGAGGAGATATCACAGATACACAGACACACATACGGCAGATTTGAATCAGAGATATGCTAATCTCTCACCTTGAGTTTATTACATTTAGTTTTTATATGCAAGCAAGTGCATAAGAAAGTCCCATTTTATATTCCAACTACTTATCGTGTGGAAAATTGGTAAGCGGCCAAATAGGACGGATTCAAAAAGAGTGTCGTCATAGGGAAGAAAATGTCATTTATGAGGGATTTTTAATACAATAAAAAGAATTTTAATTTTTAGTAACTAAAATTTTTGATTATACGCTATTCAAAGAAAAACTAGATGAAAAAACTATTATACTTTATTTTTTCATATTAGTTTTGCGCCGATTTTATCTGACTAACATCCCTAATAAATAATCTATTCTTCCGTTATCCACCATTAAACCAGACGTTTACCATTCCACGTAATCCGTGGTCAGACTATGCTATGGTGAACGAACGGTGAGAGTTGCAGCTATGTAAATGTAATAACTGCATAATAACACGACTATGCTCAATTTAATGTAATCAATAGTAGTGCCTCTAATGGCCAAATTTGAAGTTAATCACTGAAGAATTTATCAAAATAGACTTAAATTAGTCTTAAAAGAAACGTGATAGAGCAAAATGTTCAACACCAGAGTTATAGAGCAAAGATGCAAAGGCTTGTGAAGTCACAGACAATATAGGCTCACTGTAACTTGATTGCACGTCGTACTTTGTAAATCTAGGGGTAAAATATTGGTAAAATACATAGAAAATAGAAAAACAAAAAAGAAAATGAAAAAGGGTCTTATTAAAGCACAATTAATTCTTAAAACAAGCTATAACACCTGTTTTTTAAAAAGAATTCTATTTGTCTCATGTCAATCCTATCAAATTAGAGAGAAGCAACAATCAGAAAGAAAGAGGGAGAAAGAAACCCCAGAAAAATCTATTCGATATACGAAGTGCGCATTGGTTGCAAAGACGAAACTGAATATCGCATTAACAGGTTTAAAACTTGAGGACACTTTTAGTTTTTGTCTGGCAGATTTAGGTAATGCAAATGAAGGTGTAGTTATTGAAGACTTTATTAAGGTTATAATAAATTTGCTTTGTAGAAATTTTATTGCTTTAAATTTTTATTATGAGATTTAATTAATCAAAGATTTTATATTGAGATTTAATTAATCCCAGATTTTATATTGAAATTTAAGGGTGCGCAGAAGATCTACCTCCCCGTGGTGCACCTGGTAACACTTTTTAGTGGCTAAAAGATCTGCAACTTGGCATTATTGTTAGATTAATGAACTCTGTTCAGCATGTTTTGTTGTATTTTTTGTATTATTTTGTTGTTGTTGTATGTTGTATGTTTTTTTTTTTTTCGTTGTTCTTTTTTTGCTGTAACTGTTCATAATCTGACATTGGAAATAATAAAAAAAAATTTTTAGATTTAATTAATCCCAGATTTTATATTGAGATCTACAGAATATAAAGAACGTAGAAAAGTAAAGATGGTATGATAAAGATTTTAAAAAATTTTCTATAAATATTCCATTTCCCTTCAATGAAAAAATTCAATAATACAGAATGATTCCATGTCGCTTTTGTGACACGGTAACATAAATTGTTAGTGAGAAAAGAATCAGGATTTTTCACCATTTTTAAATTCATAAGGAGAAATTCCTTACCAATTAGAAAATAATTAATGGTCTCTAAATTCAAAGTAATTATGAGGAAAAGTTGATTCATATTATTTTTCGTTATTATTTTCTTAATTTAAGAAAATGTAATCTTTATGTGCAGAATATATGCATCGTGCCTCTTTTTCAATATATCGGTTACGAATCGAAAACGTTTGCGTGATGTAACTGCAGTACTGTCTGCTCCATTTTCAATATATCTGAGCCCAGCACTTTGAAAACCATTCGTAAAGGGAAACTTATCACAAATCGAGAACGTTCGAGTGTACTGTCTGCTCTATTTTCAATATATCTGCACCCAGCAGTCTGATATCATTGTTGATGGAAAACCTATCACAAATCGAGAACGTTTGAGTGATGTAGATGCAGTACTGTCAGCTCTATTTTCAATATATCCGCACCCAGCAGTCTGGAAGCCATTGTTGATGGAAAACCAATCACAAATCGAGAACATTTCAGTGATGTAGCTACAGTACTGTCTGCTCTATTTTCAATATATCTGCATCCAGTAGTCTGAAAACCATTGTTGATGGAAAACCTATCACAAACAAAGAATATTTGTACGTTAATAATGTAATCGCGTCTCCTTTTCTGCATATCCGCGCTCCAAGGTTTAAGAGCCGTTGATAAAGGGAAATAATAGAGAATGTTAGTATGAAGCAGCTGTGCCAGCGAGAAGACACTAACCCCCACACAAGCCAGGTGAGCGAGGCGAATGTGGAAAGGCTGGTAGAGGTGGCCAAGGCGCGAGTTGAGGAATTGCAAGAACAAGGTGCTGAGGATGAGCAATCGTTCCACGTAAGCCGTCAGCAGGATCAGAGTGAGCGGGATGCCAAGCAGGGCGTACACAATGCAGAAGATCTTGCCACCTTCGGACAGAGGTGCCACGTGCCCGTAACCTGTAATTCAAAAAGGAAACATCAACAGAAAAACATGACAGATTAAGATAAATTTAGACTTGAGCCACAACATTTGATCATGTGCGGCTCATAGCTCATGAGTAGCGTGCTATTATTTTTTCTGTTGAATATTGGTAAGCCTCATGTTCCACTTACGTATATATTATAAAAAGCCCATCGAGATGAGGATAGGGGTAACAAGTAAGGGTATTATGGTAAGTAAGGGTTAAAGATCATGTATTTGCTTGTCGTATGGGAGAAAACTTAGAAAACTGCCATCAGGTTACTATTGATTGATGCCTTACTATTGATGAAAGTCCCTTAATACACGTTGACACAATCGCTATCGAGTCTCCTGATTTCTGAAAGCAGGAAAAGCCTCAGATACCTTAAGTGGAATCTGATCTGAACCCTCGTGTATGCTAATTGTGCACGCTACCAGCAGTTAGCTGTGCTCGGACTTAGAGTTTAGACTTAGACTTAGATTTCCAGAGTTAGCTGCGAGATTCAAGTAAGCAACAATACTTCTGCAATTTCATTTAAAAAAAAACAAATTGCAACAAATGACAATGAAAATAAATTTATTTTTTTGGAGAACACTTAAAAATAAAGAACTTCATTTGCCGCAAATATTTACAACTAAAAGAAACCAGAAATAATACCCCTAAAAAGGGACCAATAGTAACTGAATAAAAGGCAATTTTTTTTTAAAGTAAAAATTTCTGGAAAAAAAAAAAAAAAAAAAAAAAAAGAATATCCAATAAATGAGAAGTAATTCTTTAATACAGAAATCATACGGTTGAGATGTACTACGTATTTGGCTAGTTATACTTCGGCAAATAAAAAAAAAAATGTAAACGTAAATTGCAAGGAATTCTGACTCAAAATCATTTCGAACAATTTTTAAAATTAACGAAATCCCATTTGACATGTTAGGTGTGTGAATGCTGTGATTTGGAAATATTCTTCCATATTTTTATTTTCTTTCGAAATTAATTTTATACATATTGTTCGATATACTATTTTATTATTGTATTTTCTTTTTCTACTTCAAATTTAAAAAAAAAGGGAATCTTGATTAATGAAATTATTGATAACTAAAAATATTTTTGAAATTAATTTATTTCCATCAATTCAATGATTAATAAAAAATATAAATTAATTAAAAAAATAATTTTTAATTTTGCATAAGTTTAAAATTGAATCCAAATATGAGCCACAAGCATCTTGTAACTAATATAAGCAAATAAGTATCATTATTAAAAAAAATCAGAACAAAATATTATGCACAAAAATAATTATATTCATATAAGAGAATGATATGCAATGATTTTATATCAGTAAGTATTCACCATGCATTACCTCAGCAAACTATATATAAGTAAATAAGTTTCATTATTTAAAAAACAGAAAATATTATGAACAAAAATAATTATATTCATACAAGAAAATGATATACAATGATTTTATATCTGTAAGGATTCACCATGCATTTCCACAACAAACTATAAAGCGGAAGGGAAGAGTTCAAAGTTGATGGATCTTTCAAGGCCGAGTTGACTTTTATGCTGGACTTTGGTCTTAGCATTTTTTTTCCCCCGTTTGACCTTGGAACCGAGGATTGGAGAAAGAAATGGAGAAAAGGGGAATCGACAGTCGAGTGAAGAGTTCCAGGCAGTGCGGAGGGTACAACGACCCTTAAACGAACTTGCTTTTAAGATGATTTTCTAAATATTTACCTTGTGTTTTGTTTTGTGAGTTATGTATTACAGTGGTACAGTGCTGACTTTTAAATTGTAAATAAATATGACAGATAACAGTCTAGTATTATTATTTTAAAAACTAAATCCTTTTCTACCATGAAACAACACTGAATCAAGATCACATACATATTAGGCCTTAATCTGTACTATATCAAAAAAAATTTGGCGTTTAATGTTTAGAAAAAATTTCTTCGTTCATTAAGATTTCTGGGCATATTAAAATTTAAAATATTTATACAAACTTCGATCCATAACTTGTTTATGTTAGTCAAAAACTATATTAGTATAAAACAATGTAAGCGTAAAAAAAACTATCTAAGTATAAACGTTTCTTTGATAAAGCACCTATAAATAATTATTATCACCAGAAAACAAAAGGTTAAACAGTTTTATAGAAAATAAAAATAAGTATTCTTAAAAAATAATTAATTCTATTCGAAACATAGAATAATAAATTCTGATTTACCAATTTCGATAAAATGAAATTGCCAGATTTTTTAACAATATACTATCTAAAAAAAATTTTTTTTTGAAAAATAATTATCAAGAGAAAATAGATAAATTTTAACATATTTAAGATAAAAAACTTTAATCTTATAAAAAATGTCAAAACAAAAATTAACTTTTGTACCCTATTTACGCTTTTTTTTAATTATGTTTGCTAAACAATTTCTGGAAATTTTTCTTGTTGCCCTTTTTTTCCCTAAAAAGTTTAGAATCAATAACTTATAAAGAATTCTCGCTTTCAAAAGAAGACCGATTCTTTCTAAGTTTCTCAAAACAATTCTTTTTACGGCAGCAATTCTTTTCAATAGGGGTTTGAAGCCCGAGGCGCACTTCATACACTGCAGATAACGGCGTCTAATGATTAGGTAAGCAAAGGTATAGAAAAGGCACAATAAACTTCAGGCACATTCTGATTTATTATCTTAAGTGGCTCTTTATTTTATAAGCCCAAAAGACAAATATATTTATATGTATATGATTGATCAACCAGAAAAACACACACACAAAACAAAAATTGCACAGGTAAAATAAACAAGACGTCAGTTTGCCCACATAATTAATAAATTTTCTGAATAACATGACAATAGATGAAAGAAAAAAGATTTTAAAAGCTGCTTTTAAAGGAACTTAAAGCTGCTTTCTCATAAAAAAATTCATTTTCTTTTGAATTCAATAGGTCGTAAAAATATTTTGTCACAAGAGCATTAGTCTACAGTGTTAATTTGTTTTTGTTTTTTCAGATTTTGTAATATTTGAAGAATTAAATACAGTAAAAACAAATGTCATATTGTTTTCATTCTCTAAAGTTTAAAGTAGAAACAAAAATAAACAAAAAGTAATTATGAAAAATGAAAAGGAGTTTCAAAACTACTTGTTAACTAAATATTTAACTAATTACTTGTTAACTATTTATTAACTTGTTTATTAAATGTCCAACTAAAGCAACATTCTCAGAAACATCTATTTTAAAGAACTTCCCTTTTTAAAAGTAAAAAAAATTATTAATATTATTGTTTAAGGTGGCAAAAACAAAGGTGATTTAAGTGAAAATAAATTCATTATCAAAAAGTGAAGGAACATATCAAACTGCATAGCAAATTTATCAGAAATTCCATGCTTAATTGTCTTTAGTAATTCGATATGTTACTCAATGGCAAAATGTGCAAGAGAGCTGGGTTTGGATCCGCTGGAGACTATGTTGTAGTCACTGCTTTCAGAAACGCAGAGAGTCGGTGGCGAATGCGACAATATGCTTAAAGCATTTCGTATTTGTAGTTTGTCTAACGTAATTTCTGTGTTACTGTCAAATATGACACAGGTTCTGTGATGGTCTGAACATGTACAGCTGGTTTCTGGAATATATTCCTTGTTAAACTTTGTATCAGTTCTTAAAGGAAATTTTAAAATTAAAGGGAAAACTTGTGTTGCAACAAGAGAAAGATTTTAAATAAATAACTATTCAAACGAGACTGGGGCCTGATGGCCGAGTAACTAGCGCATTGGCACTAGGTGCCATAGGTTTAGTATTCGACTCCCAGCCGTGCTATGGATATTTGTAGTGGTTCGGAATCCACTTTTAACCGTAAGTCCAGATCTAATATGACTGGTGGACGTAGGGCTAACAACCCTACCCCTTAAAAAGAAAACATCTCCTGTCTCGAAATCCGCCAGTAGCAGACGGCTTTGGCCCACCATGGAGCAGTTGCGCCACTGAAGAAGAAAATGTGACTATATCTGTAAAAATGATGTCTCAATATACCTTGAAACTTCATCCCAGACTTGAATCTTACTAACCATTTTTTTTTTTTTTTTTTTTTTTTTGAGTTTTTACTACATTTGGTATTTTTAAACCGTTTATATTTATATTATATGCAGTGGTGGATGAATACTTTTGTGATCTAATCAATGTATTAAGTTTAGTAAAATCTTAGCAATACGCCCTCCTCTTAAAAATAACTTTTTTTCATTGGCGCAACAGCCCCATGGTGGACCAATGCCGTGAGCCAGATTTCAAGACAGGAGGCGTTTTTCTTTCTACTGGATAGGGTTGTCAGCCCATCACTCTATAGTCATATTAGGCTGGATACAGTCATATTACTACCTCTCTACGGTCATACTGGATTCCGAACCACCAAAGGGGCTCGAACCCGAAGCACAGAGCGCTAGTCACTCGACCATCAGATAAAAGACCCCAAGGATAAAACTAACCTCCTTTTAAAAACCTTTAAACTTTCGAAAACTTAACGAACTACAATAGAATTTCCTGATCTGTCCTCATATTCTATTCTTGTATTGGATATCTTTTTTCTTATGTATTTTGATGGCATCTTTATAAGTTCATTTGCCTTTCGTTTGGATTATAAATATCTTCTCCAATATATTTTTTTAGATTCGAGTATTGTATTTTGTGATTCGAATGACAAATTTACCTTTAATCTTGTTTACAAGCTCCCCTTTTAAATTTAGGAAGGTTTTCTAACTGTAGGAAATCGGATGTTTATTCGGGATTTAACGATATCGCTTGTTTGTAGTTGGCCATTATTTGTCTTTCAGCTTAGTCTTAGTTTCTTCACTGAGGTAGGTGAACCAGTTTTCTTATCTTGTAAATGATGCGTTTCGCCTTTTGTAATTGAATTTTCCTGTGCATTGTATACTGTAGCGTGTTTCTTGTATTGAGTATTAAAAATTATCTTATGTTTTGGCCTGCAAATAATCATAGTTAATCGAAATTTTTTGAATGATTATAAAATAGTTATTTTAGATGTGCCCTCAATGTAGTCCTAGCGGCCTGATGGCCAATTGTCTAGCGCTCTGTCCTTTAGTACCACAGGCACTAGGTTCGAATCCTGGCGGTGGCATGGACGTTTGTGAGTGGTTCGGAATTCACATTAAACTGTAGGTCCCAGTCTGTTTAGCCCTCATGTGCACAAGATGACCATAGAGCGACAAACCAAACCAAATCATGTAGTCCTATGATCAAATGAGCATCATTATGCTTCATGAAAAATAATTTTGGTGCTCATTATACTCTAGATCAGTAGTTCTCAAACTTTTTGAAGTACGGGCTAATTAAAAATTTACAAATTATTGTAAATCAACTATATACAAATTTCTAAGAAATAAGCATCCGCTCCGACAGTCACATAGGCTGAAATGTAAATTGTTTAAACATTGACAATCAGATAGATGCTAGCGCTCCTAACGCCAACCATGGAGATTTCCTCTCATAGTTTCTCGGAAACTTTCTCTGGCTCATTATTGCTGTTTGGCGACTTTTTATGTGAAGAAAGAAGAAAAAAAAAGCAACTAGAGAAGTTAGTTGTTATAATGAAAGTTATCTTTGAATGACAAAACTAACAAAAAAAAGAGTAGCTATAGTATGTTTATTATTATATCTGGGCACATATTTCTCTGGAATTCCACAGGGCACACTCGGAAATCTTCCAGGATGCACCAGTGAGGCCTGGTGCACCCTTTGAAAACCACTACTCTAGATAAACGAATATTTTTGATGAAATATGTCATGAAGATTGTCTCCAAAATATGTTAATTTACTTTAAGCTTAAATCACACGCTATTTT
Source organism: Caerostris darwini (assembly GCA_021605075.1). Lineage (NCBI taxonomy): Eukaryota > Metazoa > Arthropoda > Arachnida > Araneae > Araneidae > Caerostris > Caerostris darwini. The sequence continues at coordinate 713,514 of BPLQ01009706.1, read as the reverse complement.
CGATTTATTTTAACTTAAAAGATTAATGATCAAGCTTTGAAAAAGAAAAGAGATCTCCTCTAAAGTACTGCCGGAAAAAAATATTGAATTATAAAAATAACCTGAAAGTCTTGTTTTAGGATCTTTTTCGTTTTGCAATCGTATCTTTCCAATAAATCTTTTTTGGAAACTCTAGTAGCAATCTTGCTATGTAATACAATTATTTAATTGGCGTCACTTTACAATGCACTTAATTTAACCATTCCTAATACTCGTCCATATTAATTTCTCTTCTTTCTCCCTATTTCTACCAATCTTTTATTTGGATGGAACAGAGTAATAAGGCCAATATTTCCCGTCTTTTTTGTACTAGAATTGGCGCTGTATCGTTAGTTGAGTTCATTTCTCCACGTATTCCAGAAATGTAGTTATGCATTTTTATATCAATATACAAACATTTATTAATCAAAAAATGCAATGACATACAGATAAATTCTACCCTCAAATATAAATAACCAATAAAATACATTTGATAAGTTATGTAAATTAATATGTAATAATAATTAACATACTAGTAAGATACATAATTCTCTCAAAACATGCAAAATATCAAAAATAATTTTATTTTTGTATAGAATAACGCTTTCAAATGTGCACGAGGCTTGTACTTGCTCAGCATTTCTGAAATTACTTCATAATCATATCTTTCTCCACAGCTACCCCCATAGGCTTCAAATTCGAATCCTGACTGTGCATGGATGTTTGTTAATGATATGGAATCTACATTAAACTGTAAGTCCCGTCTAATTAGCCTAAAGTGTGCAAAAAAATTACCGTAGAGAAACAAACCAAATTAAACCAAATCTTATTTCTACCATCTTCTATTATTAAAAATCAACAATTTTTGTGATATTTTGGAGGGTTTTTATATATATATATATATAAATATTGTTTCACATTCTCTATAATAATGATGGCGCTTCATCGTTACATACTCCTAAACTATTCTTTATTCCAAAACTTCTTGTAGCACTTTAATGAACAGTCAATCGAAGAGTAAATTTAATTAAAAATACATATAAAGAATTCCAAAATCAATCATTAGTACTATAATTAAGGTTTTTTTTTATACACTCATTCAAGCAAACAGCTGTACTCCCTACACATATTAAAGAGAATAAAAAGCCCGACAGTGTTTCATCAGGAAAAACTTACCTATTGTTGTAATAACAGTACTAGAGAAAAATATCGACTGCCCAAAGCTCCAGTTGAGCTCGCTGCTGACGTTCCCGACTGCCGACACTCCCCTATTGTTCGCTGCAATTATTTTCACAATGAAATTTTCCAGTCCTTCATCTGCAAAGAAAAGGAAACATTATTATAATTGCTCTTTAACTGTTGTCGACAAAATTACTTTTCTGCAACAAGTACGCGGAATTCACAAGAGGAAAAAGGAAAAATCAATTCAACTAAGTTTAACAGCGGTAACAGTACTGTAGAAACATTGTGCAAAGGTATCGAGTCATATACTCAAACCTTTTTATTCTTTCGTTGTTAAAATAAATTATATTCTTGCTCCTCATTTTATTTAGATTAGTTTTATTAATGGGAAATTCACAATAGGAAAAAAGAAAAATCAATTGAAACTACTTAGTTTAACAGTGGTAACATTATTGTACAAACACTATTAAAAGATATCGAATCGCTACACTCAAACATTTTACCCCCTTTTCCATTGTTAAAATAAATTATATTCTTGGTACACATTTTGTTTAGATTAGTTTTATTATTGGGAAATTTACAAAAGGAAAAAAGAAAAATCAATTCAACTAAGTTTAACAGTACTGTAGAAACACCATGCAAAGCTATCTAATCATAACACTTTTATACTCAAACATTTTACAAAATCAATTCAACTAAGTTTAACGGTGGTAACGGTACTGTAGAAACACCATGCAAAGCTATCTAATCATAACACTTTTATACTCAAACATTTTACCCACTCTTTCACATTGTTAAAATAAATTATATTCTTATACCCATTTTGTTTAGACTATTTTCATTAATGCTGTTGTTTTTGGTTAACGGATTTTTGATTAAATATGTTAGAAAGTGTCTCTCCAAAATATGTTAATTTACTTTAAGCGTAAATCACAAGCAATTTTCCATTTATTTTAAATTAATCAATTTATGATCAAGCTTTTAAAAAAAAAGAAAGAGATCACCTTTAAAGTACTGCTGGAAAAAAATATTAATAAATATTTAACTGTAGGTCCTTTAATACTAAGACAGCAAAGATGTAGCAGTTTCAGTGTTACCCAAAGTACATCACAGCGTTGCCTACTACACTGCACCCACATCTTATCATCGCAATTTTCAAAAAACACCCCAAAAGCAACATATAGGGATTTGCACCACCAGATACAGTGAATACCGTGCAATCCCCAGCAGACCCCAGCGACAACGTGAACAGCTAGCGAGCAGGAAAGCTTAGAATCGAATCCGCTGATGGCGGTCGTTGCTTTCGGAACAAGAAAACAATGCATGCAAATGTTTCAAGGTGAATGAAACCTTCTAGCATCGATAGTAAAGCTGTCTGGCGGGAGTTTTCTAGGTTTTCTCTTTATGGCATCTAAATGCAGGGCCTAAAGGTCATATTGGAGGGTAATGTTTTCCCATAATAGCCTATCGATGTGTTGTTCATGGAGTACATGAACGAAATACGAGGTCCACTGATGTTGAGAAAAAATCCCTGGAATAGATATTGGAGCTTTCGGTTTGGCATCGTTTGTCAGGGTTTGAACCAGTTCCCTTAATTAGGGCAACCAATGAAATATCCACCAAATCGCCCTAGCCCCCTTTTTTATCAATACATTTTATTAGTATAAATTAATAAATATGTGTTTCTAAAACTAAAGATAGCTAACTAACAAGTGTTTGATCTCTTTCTGTAAAAATAACCAAACATCTAAATGTCATTTGTCATTGAATTAATGCAGAACTAATGAAAAAAAAAATATTATTTGAAAACATCATGTAATATCCGTCTTTGAGTTCTTTAGAAATACTTGATTTGGAACTTTACCTTCCTAAAAATCTCAACAAAATATTATATAGGTATTTTGTTGCGGAAATAAACAAAAAAAAAACAGTAACTTCTTATAAATATGGGAGCGAATAACTATTAATTCGTGATCATCAAAACCTACCCCCATCAAAAATATCTTCCATTTTTTTTTTTTTTTTTTTTTTTTTTTTTTAATTTGTTAATGTTCTAACTGATTTCGGATCTATTTGGTTTTGATCTGTTACAGTTCTTACGATTAAAAATTCAGATTGCTAGAAATTATTCAGATGAGGAACAGATTTACCTACTTACCAACCCTTATTGTAGACAGAAAATAATTGTGGCGCCCTCATCTTGAGTTCATTAGTCTGACTGAATTGTTTGGCCTTTTTAATATAAAAGCTCTCTCCCAACTAGTAGCCCAGTTAGCATGAAAAAAATCTCATATTCGTTCACATGGGCTAGGGCATCTGTTGCAGTCACAGTTTTTAGAAATGATGAGATTTGATGGAAATTTAGATAGCATCTGTAGCGCGTCTCCTATAGACAATATGGCTGTCTGGTGAGAGTTTAGCTTGTTTTCTCCGTACGACACGTAAATGCGGGACAGTTACCTTTAAAAGTCCTCCCGAAGGCAATGTCTCCCTTTAATTACTCGTTGGTAGGCAGGCTTCTCAGGAATGATGAAATTTGATGGAAATTTAGATAGCATCTGTAGCGCGTCTCCTATCGACAATGTGGCTGTCTCGTGAGAGTTTAACTTGTTTTCTCCGTACGACACTTAAATGCGGGACAGTTACCTTTAAAAGTCCTCCCGAAGACAATGTCTTCCTTTAATTACTCGTTGGTAAGCAGGCTGCTCAGAAATGATGAGATTTGATAGAAATTTAGACAGCATCTGTAGCGCGTCTCCTATCGACAATCTGGCTGTCTGGTGAGTTTAACTTGTTTTCTCCGTACGACACGTAAATGCGGGACAGTTACCTTTAAAAGTCCTCCCGAAGGCAATGTCTTCCTTTAATTACTCGTTAGTAGGCAGGCTGTTCGTGTCCTGCATAAGAGAGACACAAGGACCGCAGATGTACAGCAAAAAGAGGTCCAATTTAATAATATTTTCTTTAAGATTTTTGTTCAAAATGCATCGATAAATCTCGTGATCCGTGATATCATCAATAAGAATAATAATAAGGGGCAATAGAAAAAATAAAATCTTTAGAATCCTTAGAATACTTGGCCATCCTAAACGATAGACATTAGTATATATTTATTCAGTGGATGAAAAATTTCTTAAATTATATGGCGAGTATTACAATCAATTCATTATTATTAAATTATCGTTATCAGTATTATAAAATTTACTTTCATTTCTAAAGATAATTTTATTTTAAAATATCTCTCGATCTTTACTATATGCATTTTTTATGTATATACATTGGTGTGCCTCTTATGAATGGCACGAATAGTCCACTGACTGCCGCTACAAAATTCCCCCCGAGTGAACTTTTAAGGGGAATTTTCTCATATTTACATGCCGTACGGGAGAAAATCTGGGAAACCGTCCCTTTCCTAGAAATCCTGACTATCATCTCGAGAATTTTACATATGCTGTAAATGTGCCTTCGGAAATCATTAAGAGCAACGGACTCTTCCAACGGATTTGAACCTAATTTTTCTTGCAGACTAGCTGATCAAGGTACCACTGGGAAATAAGTCAGGAAATAAATGCTTTCTTATTAAATGATGTCTTTTTTTTTTCTTCAAAATATTTTATTTCCAATGGCAGGCTACAATAAGTAATAAAAGAAAAAAGAAAAAGAACACAAAGAACATGAAAACAACAACGAGAATAGGAAGAAATCACATAGTGACATGTTTAGCCCATAAGGGCCCTAGCCTCCCAGTAACGACCATACACTGTAGAGGGGTTTTTTTTCAAAATATGTCTAAGCAAATTTTTTTAAAAATTGTACCTCAACTGTTCAAATGTGAAAAAATGTTTAAATAAAAGGAAGTATTACTAATACTGGATAACGCACCAACTCAACAGGAAGATTTATGTTAATCATTAGATGAAATAATATTCCTATCGACAAATACAATTTTATTACTTCAGTTGTTTGATAGGGACTTATAGATATTCATTACATCTAGAAATCATTGCAACATATTTTTGCCGAAGATATTCAAAAGAAACGTTTGGATGGGGAAAAAGATAGTCGAAACTAATTTGATGAAAATGCCATCTAGTACTGATCACATTAATAGGACAATTCTGAAATAAAATGGGTAAATTAGGTATCTTATCATAAAAAGAATAAAGGAATTCCACCAAAAAGAAAAGGCTCTCATTTATTGTAGATAAATAAGGATGCCGAAGAAATCATTGTACAATATTAATGTGCAATACTTTTGATAAATTGTTTCTTTAATAAACATAATTTTGTTAGCTTATAAAATTAAGTTATTAATTATTTTGTGGTACATTTTTGGAACTTGACATTCTTTTTTATTATATTTTATTTCTTTTAACACGAATTCGTATAATATGATATTTTTAGGAGCTTAATCGTGTATACGAGAATTATGGAGTTATATTATGATCTTGTTATACTGGAATTAAGTGAAATTTTAAAAAAATAATTTGAAAATGAATCTTCAACTATTGGAATATAGTTTGTTCCTATTATTTTTTTAATGAAAATGTCTGAAATATCGAGAAATAAATTTTTTGAAAATAGTTGAAGATCAAATTTTGCTTTAATGTAAAATAAAATTTATATAAACTCTTAACTTGAAATGTTTTATAAATGTACAGCATTGCACATGATATACACTGAAGTGACAAAAGTCATGGGATACCTCTTAATATCGTGTCGGCCCTACTTTCGTCCGGCGAAGTGCAGCAACTCGACGTGGCATGGACTCAACAAGTCGTTGGAAGTCTTCTGCAGGAATATTGAGCCATGCTGTCTCGATAGACGTCCATAATGATGGTGCAGGATTTTGGGCACGAACAGACCTCTCGATGATGTCCCATAAATGCTCTATAGATTCATGTCGGGCGATCTAGGTGGCCAGATCATTCGTTGGAATTGTCCAGAATTTTCTTCAAACCAATCGCGAACAGTTGTGGCCCGGTGACATGGCGCATTGTCATCCATAAAAATCCCATCGTTGTTTGGGTACATGAAGTCCATGAATGGCTGCAAGTGATCTCCAAGTAGCTGAACATAAGCATTTCCAGTCAATGTTCGGTCCAGTCGCACCAGAGGACCAAGTCCATGCCATGAAAAAACAGCCCACACCATTACGGAGCCACCACCAGCTTGAACAGTGCCTTGCTGACAGTTTGGGTCCATGGCTTCGTGGGGTCTGCGCCACACTCGAACCCTACCATCAGCTCTTACCAACTGAAATCGTGACTCATCGAACCAGGCCACGGTTTTCCATTCATCTAGGGACCAACCGATATGCTCACGTGCCCACGAGAGTCGCTGCAAGCGATGTCGTTCTGTCAGTAAAGGCACTCGCGTCGGTCTTCTGCTGAATAGCCCAAGAAAGCCAAATTTCTCCGCACAGTTCTAACAGACAAGTCCCTTGTACGTCCCACATTGATTTCTGCGGTTATTTGACGCAGTGTTGCTTGTCTGTTAGAATTTACGACTCTTTGCAGACGTCGCCGGTCTCGGTCGTTAAGTGCAGGCGGTCGACCACTGCGCTGTCCATGGTGGGATGTTATGCCTGAAATTTCATACTCTCGGCACACTCTTGACACAGTGGATCTGGGAATGTTGAATTCCCTAACGATTTCCGAAATGGCATGACCCATGCGTCTAGCTCCAACTAACATTCCGCGTTCAAAGTCTGTTAATTCCCGTCGTGCGGTCATCATCACGTCAAAACCTCTTCACATGAATAACTTGAACAGAAATGGAAGCTCTGCGAAAGCACTGCGCATTTATACCTGTTCTACGCGATGCTACTGCCATCTGAAAATTTGCATATTGCTATCCCATGACTTTTGTCACTTCAGTGTATATATTTTTCAAAGTTTGTGTATGTGTGACTATGCACAACCACAATTGATATCCAAATTTCATCAGAATTACCAAGCATACTTCTGATACAATACCTAGACCAACTCAAGAAAAAAAAAAAAAAATCAAAATTGGTTTAAAATTCGTTAAGAAATTACACAATAAGGTTTTACGCCAATTTGGCGACTTTTCGTGGTTGGCGAATTTTTCATAATTGACATAGTTTTTCCCCTGTTGTACTGTTCGTGCACAAGAGGATGTAAAATAAATGAATAAATAACACATATTAACAGCTGACTTACAACCGCTTAAAATTTCGTTTAATAAATAAGAAAAATAATGCACTACTCTTTTATCAATAAAAATGTTCTGGTTTAATCCTGCGCTTTTGTCCCCCACAAGAAATTGCCAATATATCGCCAACCAGTAGTATATCGCCAATTCCTTTAGTTCACTGTTGTTGAATTCAAGGAACTCCAATACTGCCGTCTCCAGATATTCAGAATTTAATAGCCATTGGGGTGAGCTTATGAGAGAGAAGATATAGTATAGAGGATAAGTCTAAATGAATAACCCGTTCCACCCGAAGGTATGCGGTAAAGTATAGAGGATAAAGAAAATTTTTATAGGGTTGTTCGTTCTGATTGTAGAACATATTTTTGTTTGTTGAACTTCGCATTGTTTTTTATTGTTAAATTTGCAATGCCACTTAAGAAAAGAAAACTATTCAATCAAACTAAAATTGATTCTAAACGAAGAGCCGCAAGTAGATTTATAGAAAATGTGGAGATAACAGAAATTCGGAAGAATCTGAAAGATCGAGAATAGCCAATGAAGAGCCGATCTGAAGAACCAAGACTGAAGAAAGAGAAGATGATACCTTAAATCTAAATAAAAGAGTCAATATTTTTTTTCTGAAGCCGTACAAAATTGGGTTATATGTGCTAGTATTACATAATCCAATATCCAAATAGATATTCATTTTCCTTATAACCTTTTTTTTTTTTTTCATTGGAACAAGCAGTTTTGATAAAAAGTAACGATTCATCTAACGAACATCTCTTTTTGTGTGTTTTATTTCGCTCAGCAGCACGATCAACTTATCAGCCACACGTCCTTATGAGGAAAGTAAATATTAAATTAAAATTTAAAGCAAGATTTGCCGGCGAAAAGGTGTCGACATTTGTGAAAAGTGATAGGAAATCGATCCACTTTCCGAATTGGCGAGTTGCCCAGTTCCTTGCCATTTCTTGACATATTCGCCACAGCCACTTGCTTGGTTGAATGAAAGGGCGGGAAAAAAGCTGGCGAGAAGAAGAAAAAAGCACACCGGAACAAGTTGAGGGTGCAAATTAATGCGTTTTTCTTTGTTTTACCTTCCTGGTAGCTAAAAAAAGAACTTCCCGGTAGCTGGAATAAAAACGAGTAATAGCTTAAAAAAATACAAATAAAAAAAAAATGAATGTCAACGTTCATTAGGATGGTAGCGCACATTTCTCTCGAGATTTCGTTATGTAAAACATATGGAATATAATACTTATTTAAATTTCTAAAATTAGTTTGCTTAGTTATTATTAATTATTATAAAATAACATTTATCATAATTAAAGAACATCATTTAAAGGACATCATTTCATCATTAAATAATATCATTTGAAGGACATTATTTCATCATTAAAGAACATTTAAGAACATCATTTAAAAGACATCAGTTCGTCATTAAAGAATATCATTTGAGAACATCATTTTCTCATTAAAGAACATCATTTCGTCATTAAAGAATATCACTTTAGAACATCATTTCGTCATTAAAAAAATCATTTAAAGAACACCATTTCATGATTAAAGAACATCATTTAAAGGACACTATTTCATCATTAAATAACCCATTTAAAATATCGTTTAAAGGATATCATTTCATCATTAAAGGACATAATTTAAAATATCGTTTAAAGGATATCATTTCATCATTAAAGAACATCATTTATTATAATTAAAGAGATTATCTATTATTATATTAATACTTATTTATTGTAATTAAAGAATATCTTTAAGAAAAAATGAATATGAAGTTAAAAATGTTTCTTCAAGGAATTTAAATATATTGAATCCACGTGAAATATGAAATTTTAAAGTTTTACGCTGTTTTGTGTTACAATGTTTTGTGTTACAATACACAATATTTTCCCCAAATAAATAGAATTTCATTTATTTATTTTATTAAAGTTTTTATTAATGTATCTAATAAATAATTAAACATTTTCTGTATTAAGGAAGATTAAAAGAAAAAAAACGGAATTTTAAAAAATCTGAACTGTGAAAGTCTATAAATCTTATAAGTTCAGCAATTCAACTACAGATAACGAGCAATACAATAACATACAGTGTGTCAAAAATCACACAGCTTACAAAGACGAGGAAACTCGATGACAATAATGACAGTATATTTAACTATTTTGCACCAAAATCCAGCTGTCTGCTGAGAATTTTTTTTTTGCTACCCCATATGACGAGCCAATGCTGAGAAGTTACTACTGAAAATCCTACCACTTTAAAATAGTGTATATAATGGATGAATTAACCAGAATAAAACTCTGACTGAATGATATTCGTGGAAAAAAGATACTGTATTTTGCCAATAATTGATTATCTTAATAAATGAATTACAATAATTTTCACAGATATGTCAGTGTCACAGATATTTAACACGAACTGCAGGAAAAATTTGTGGAAAAAATTCATAGTTACATAAGCTTGATTTCTGTATTGCTGCAATTACGACGTTGGATCTGTAGCAATCTACTCATGCATAAATAGCCTTTGTCATGTTCTGACTTAAAATTAGCGATGATACCACAAATAACTTTGATAAGTTTTAAAAATTAGATTTTGCAAAAGTATCGATAAATTAGTATCAAAAGAAAAAAATTGTGTTACATGAAAACAATGATTTGAAAGTGGTACTTGATGATTAGAGTATACTGTAATTCCACCATTCTGCCTTAGTGCTGTTCAATAATGAGGGTTCATTTACACGGAAAAATATTTTCAGCATTTACAAACAGCATGCATGGGATCAATAAAATCCATGCATCCCATTCTTTTCTTCATTGGCGCAATAGCCCCATAGTGGATCATGGCCGCCTGCCTACTGGCAGATTCTGAAACATGAAATGTCTTCTTTTTACGGTGTAAGATTGTCAGCCCTACGCCCAACACTCTACAGTCATAGTAGATCGGGACTATCAAGTTAGAAATAAGATTTTAATAGACACGAACCAATAATACCTGACTGTATATCAGCGTATAATCTCCATTGCCATTTATAAAGGGTAATGGGACGTGTGGAGACTAATGACCGCGTGTCTGGCGCTCGGTGCTACATGTTACGGGTTCGAGTCCCGACGGTGCTATGGATGTTTTTAGTGGTTCGGAATCCACTTTAAACCCTAGCCAGCCACAATCTCCTAGGCGATTTATTTATTTATTGGTTCGTGTCGATTAAAATCTTATTTCTGTCTTGATAGTCTGATGGCCAATTGATTCCTGGAGCAAACTTATGTATCTGCTGCTTTCTACGGAGCATATTTAATCAGAAAAACAATGCAATCGATAGTTTAGAAGAGAAGAAAAGAACCATGTAGAAGAAAAGACACATTTCCCTGCTAAAATGACAATTTTTATTAAATGTGACTTATGATGAACGTGCGGTTTGGCCTCCACGCTTTCCGAACTTAAATCCAAATTAATTCTAAGGCCATTTCGAAACATTTGCACTGCACTTGTGGATTTTCTTGAAGTTATCGTCGCAAGAATCATTGCTACAGCATGTAAAATTTAACCCCACACCAGTAATTTACGAGAAAGGGCGACATTTCCCCTTTATCAATTGAGCAACAAAAGTCTCGCACGTCACTTTCATTCTTATAATTGACTCATAAATTTTATACTTTTTCCTCCTCTTCTAAACCATCGACCTAAGTACCATACTGCATTATTTTTCTGATAAAATGTGCTTCATACAAAAAAGAAAATGTCTCGACGTGTACTTTCAGCACTCTTATTTTACCAGCGCAGTTCAAGAGCACTTAACATATTAAGAAGATAGGAAATCTAAAACTATAAAATGTCTAGAGGAAGTATTTTTAGTGCGATATATTTTATTCTTTTATGAGAGATAAGAGTGCATTTTATATTTACTAAAGTTGAATTTTGTTCACTTCGACAAAAGTTTTAATAATTTAATTAGATTTTGTTTTTTTATACGGTCTTAAAATTTTTGAATGTATGTTTTAAAGTCAATTTATAAAAAAGGTTTTTACAATGACATAGTGTGTGTGTATTTTTGTGCAGCAATTAAAAAATAGGATTTTTAGAAACATTATTTTTGTATAAAATGTATTTTTAATACATTACAAATTACTTCTTTAAGTAATATTGAAAATATTAAGAGAAATTCACACTGAAAGACATTATAATTTAAAGTTTTGAAAGGAACTTGGATATATTAAGATATTTTTTACAAGCGAGAATTTAGGAACAGAACACTACTACTAACACACCACATTGTGCCTAGTGCTGAGTTGCCCCTATACAATTTGGGAATGATGTGGGTGAGAAGTCTGATTGTGCTTCGTGCCGCTCTACAGTCATATGAGACTGGGACCTACGGCTTAAAGTGAATTCCGAATCACTACAAACATCCATGGCACCAACAAGATTCGAACCTGAAACCTATGGTACTGAGTGCCAGAGCGTTAGCCACTCGGCCATCAGGTTCCAGGGAACAAACACTAAATTTCTTGCAATGTATATTTCGAACTTTCGTATAGAATAGCAGCAATCATATGTAATAAAAATTTTAAAAAGGGTTTTGCTTGCCAAAAAGTATAAAAAAAATGTTTGGAATATTCTTCTTAGTATTCGAAGGCTATAAAAAGAAAACAATTAATCCCGAAATTTCAGAAAAGAAAAATTAAATACTTAATATAAATTTTTTCATTTCCGAATTGCATGCATTCAAGATTGTAAGTCGCTTGGGGGGAGAGAACGTTCCGAATTGTGGTGGTAAAATGTGAGCGCCGTATATCATCAATTGTGGATTCACTACAATGGCTAATATGTAGAATAGCAACAACAGCTTCAACAACAAATTTTAAATAAAACATTCTATGCGATGCTTGAAAAAATGAATATTAATTATAATCAGAAATGTTTAATGTGAAGAAATATTAAATTTCAGGTTTTCTTCACAAATACAAAATGGAATATAAGTGATAAAGTCGAACAATTTTAATTGAATTCTGGATTATTGATAATTTGTAAAATCAAAGTTTGCTATATCCCCTAGGGTTTCATTCTTTTAATCTTGAAACTAAATGCTGAAGTTTTTTATTCAGTATTAATTCAGCATTTTCAAGTTAAATTAAATATGCCATTGTGCATGACAATTTAAACATTTTTTTGCAATTCAGTATTTTTTGTGTTTTTAACTGAACTGTAAGCACAAAAACATGAAAACAACAGTTATTATACATTGAGACTAATTAACAAATTAGATCATTTTCGGAAATTTTTAACAATTTTCAACGTCATAATTTTTTAACTTTGTTCGTGAAAAAGTTTTATCACTAATATATCAATATATTTTAAAACAAGATAGTATTACGATTTGTAAAATATTCCAAGCGAATTGTCTAAAATTCCATATATATATATATATATGTATGTATTTATTTATATTATATATACATTATATATTTTTCAATTAAATAAATTTAATTAAAAAAATTTGCTACATCAAGTATTTTTATGTTCTTTCGATGAGTTGAACAGAAATTTTTATACGAATTACTTATTAGCGTCAGTTACTTATTGGCATTAATTCAAATCTCACTACGCAAATGGTAGAAAATAGACAGTGAATAACAAACTTTCATTTCAAAAACTTCGCAAATCTTGTAAAAATAAATTATTATAGAAATTCAAAATTCAGTAAAATATTCTTTAATCTTTTCAATTCATATTCTAAAGTAACAATTCTGTAATGTACTGTATATATAAATTAGTTTAATAAATTAAAAATAATAAAAGTCTTTGACCTTTACGATTCTCAAAAGGTCAATTTCTAGTCATATAAATATATTTGGGCACCTTCACATAAATAAATTTCTGTAATTAGCAACGGTGTGTCAACAATGCAATCTCCAAGCCATGTATCGATCGCAAAAGAAACATTTATTATTTTAATAATTACACAAAATTATAAAAATTAACTATAATATAGTTTTCCTATATTATTATAGGATATTATAGTTCTCCTATATTATTTACTCCTTATAGCATGTAATTCGTTAAAATAAAAGAACTTGGTTTAAGAAAATATTTAAAGAACAACTCGACGATACATAACGTAAATTATCTAGAATTCTTCGCTACAAATACACTATAAACACGATTTACTTAATCCATAAACACAAAACCACTAAGAAGAAAGATAACCTACCATATGCATAGAAGCAAATTCTACTTAATCAGAAAGAAAAGTTCTTCCCAAAACTTAGGAAGGAATTTAGAAATTTAAACAATGAAACAATTCGTCTAAAATTTTTTAACTTTACTGCTAACTCATCTGTTAAGAAAGACGTCTTAGTGTGACTAACGACATCTTGCAAATTAATTGATTAAAAAGGTTGTTCACCTTTTTAATACGATAATTTCAGAACTAATAAACTTATTTACCCAAAAACGATAGAAGTGACATCAAATCGTGAGGTTTCCTCATATTAGACAGATTTTCTTCATCACACTGAATTATACTCAAATTTTTAACATAAAATACCAAATAAAAACTTTAGTATTATCCAACAGTAATCATAGCAACTTTTGGTACGATTTATTTTCATGAAGTATAAATACATTATTCAACAATGTACAAATACATTTCAATTTATCTTTGATTATAGTATTGCAATTTTCAATAATATTGCAATTATAGTCAGGGCCGGATTTTCCTTTGGGCTAACTAGGCTTCAGGCTAGGGCCTCAAGATCAAGAGATCATTCAAATCTACATTTAAATTGTAAGCAAAATTAGAATTACTCTATTCTAAAAACAGTAAACACTAAAACACTGAATCAAAAATAAGGAGAAATTCTACACATATGAATAATAAAACATAATAAGTAATTTACAAACTTAAAAATGGGAGGTGAAAGGGCCTCATAAGTGGAATAGCCTAGGGCCTCTTTTCATCTAAATCCGGCCCTGATTATAGTATTGCAATTTGCAATTTCAATTTGATTATAGTATAGCAATTTTTTATTTATCCAATGTTAAATTAATATCATTTTACTCTATTATATAAGATAAATATTTGGAAGCTTTATAACTGAATAATGTAACTATATATCTATACCAATATCATCTAACCTATATAACACAGGTTGCTGTTTAAAAAACAGATACATTTTTCTATGTGACGTGTTAAAGTCTGAAATATTCTACACAAATGTGAAAGAAATTGTGTAGAGAAATACCAACTCAAAGTCCAGCTAATATAATTTCTGTACTACTGTCAGATACGGAAATGGTTCTGAAATAGCTTGAGTAATTACGAACAGCTGGCAGTTGACATGAGTATAATTGAATTTAAAAAATATATATATAATAGCTTAATATGTAAAGATTAATATCCTCAGAAGAAATTTTATAAACACGTTGATAAATTAGAATTGACAAATTAAATTAATTAATTACACAAATTTCTAATTAAATTAATTAGAAAAATTTCTCTTGTTCCATCAAGGAAATTATCTGAAACATAGGACTAGGAATTTAACATTATGCCTGTTAAATAATGATCCAAAATCTCTTGAAAACTTATTACAGTGGCCTGATTTGACTATCTTAAAGGACATATGGGTATGAATTGAGGAAAATTCCTATATGAAATTTGAAATAAAAAAACTGCTTTAAATTTAACTAAAATACCTTTCAATTCTATACCATAAACTCTGAAAACAGCCATACGTACAATAAAAAGCAAATAATATATTTGAATTGTTGCTTTATGTAAAAAAATCATATTTCTGATTTTTTAACAAAACAAATGACCGAACAACGATTTTTTTCTCATTTTGAATGTTCTAAATTTGATGTTAATATATAACACCAGAAAGCAAATTTAAAATATAAATGAAAATTTGTTTGCATATGTTTTTACATCATTTGGTAGTCTTAAACCAGTTACATTTACAAAGGTCAAAAGGAGGGCGAATAATTTTACAAAAAAATAATACTTGCTTTGTGTAGAGAAAATAATACTTTGCTACTATGATTTGACTCTACAGATGCAACTCTGCATTCAATAACTTCCAATTCTCACTTAAAGTAAAGCATTATAAAACTATAACTAATTCCAACAAATTTGAACATCTTCGTTTAAAATTATAACCAACTTCAACAAATTTGAACACCTTTGTCTAAAATTATAACCAATTACAACAAATTTAAACACCTTTGTCTAAAATTATAACCAATTACAACAAATTTGAACACCTTTGTCTAAAATTATAACCAACTTCAACAAATTTGAACACCTTTGTCTAAAATTATAACCAACTTCAACAAATTTGAACACCTTTGTCTAAAATTATAACCAATTACAACAAATTTGAACACCTTTGTCTAAAATTATAACCAACTTCAACAAATTTGAACACCTTTGTCTAAAATTATAACCAATTACAACAAATTTAAACACCTTTGTCTAAAATTATAACCAATTACAACAAATTTGAACACCTTTGTCTAAAATTATAACCAACTTCAACAAATTTGAACACCTTTGTCTAAAATTATAACCAACTCCAACAAATTTGAACACCTTTGTCTAAAATTATAACCAATTACAACAAATTTAAACACTTTGGTTTAAAATTATAACCGATTACCACAAATTTGAACACCTTAGGTTTGCCCTTTTTTGATTTCTTGGATACTAAACTATGTAGCAGAATCTAATTCGAAACACAGTAATAGAAGCAAAGAAACTTTTTTGTTAAATTTTTATCAATTGAAAGTCAACCAACTTACATGCTACAAATTACTTAGATACTACAAAACATCAGAATGTGTGCTTACAATTGTATTAAAAAATTTATATTGATCCTTTTAAAAATATGTATCGTATTCATCGTATACTACTAATACATGAGATTAAAATTTCACCAATTAGTAAATTACTTATAGGCAAATAGAAATGTTACAAAAATGCTTTCATTTGACTTTACAAAAATTATATTGATTTTTCAAAATAAATGACCTATTTATCAAATACTAAAGAATACATAAGATAATTCTTTTAGAACATATTGTCCTTTTTACAAATAATGTTACTTTCAGAAAAAAAAAGAAAAAAAAATTTTTTTAATTAATTTATGTTGAAGTTATCCATTTTCCTGGAAAATATTTTTTCTTCTCTGCGTTTAAAAAAAAAAAACCATTTTATTTTCGAAATAATGTATTTTTTGCATTTTATGCTTGATGATTAGGATAAAAGTTACGACAATTTTATTCCAAGATTGCAACTGTGTCTGTGGAATCTAACAATAAGGATAATCCAACAATTACTTTGACAATTAGGATAAAAGTTACAACAATTTTATTCCAAGTTTGCTGGTATGTCTGTGGAATGCAATCAAATATTAATAAGCAACTGAGTTCTGCAAATACATTCTCTGTATTTATCTAGATTTATTTCTGCATGAATTTATTTATTATTATTTTATTTGTTTTTTGGTGTGTTTTTTGCCTTTTACATATCTACATTTTAATAATATTTTTACCTCAATTTTTCAGTGTATAGGTTTTACAATTATTCTACTTATTTAAAAATACTAACTAAATTTTTACTAAATTACTAAATTTACTCAGTTATCTTTGTACGTCTCAGTTATTTTTATAGAAAACGAAAATTTTTAAAGAAATCTAGCAAAATTGTTACATCAAGTGAGAAATACTCATTTAATCGAACGTTGTATGCCTAATAATTACATCAGGCAATAATAGGCTTTGCATGCTTAATAATTATCATAATCAGCCGATTCATACTTTTTTCTTTAATATTTCTCTTCCTATAGCATCATTTTAAAAAATTGACATATGAACTTATTGTTTTATATGCATCTTTCTCCTTTTTTTAAATTTAAGAAGACATAGTGAACTTTCGAGACAGAAGTGGCCTGGTGGAGTGTGAATTGAGATTCCAAACTAATTAATTCGGTTCGGAATCACACATACGAAGTCGGACTGAAAGTTCCCGTGTCTTTGTCGTGGACGGGCACGATACTCTCGTTGGTCTGTAAGCTGGACTTACGGAGAGGGTAATAACCTTCAAATGTCTTGTTGGTTATTTTAAATTGTGGCGGCATAACGTAGCTGCAGAACCCCTCAACTCAGTGGATAACAATGAATCTGCCATTCTAGTAGCAAATTAAAGTGGCCAGCAATTGGAAACACTAACAATATATATATATATGTAATATTGAACTTTTATGATAAAAATCTGACTATAGAATTTATACACTTTAAAGAAATTATGTCATTTTTTAGAAAGTTCTTGCTGTCTAATTGCTTTTAGCTTATTATTGCTTTTAGTTGGTTATTCTAAATTGTGGCAGTATAATGTGGTTGCAGAACCCCTCAACTCAGTGGATAACATTGAATCTGCCACTCAAGTAGAAAATTAAAGTGGCCAGCAATTGGAAACAATAGCAACAATATTGAACTTTTATGATAAAAATCTGACTATAGAATTTATACACTTCAAAAAAATTATGTAATTTTTTAGAAAATTCTTGCTGTCTTATTGCTTTTAGCTTTTAATTTCTTTTAGTTGGTTATTCTAAATTGTGGCAATATAATGTGGCTGCAGAACCCCTCAATTCTGTGGATAACATTGAATCTGTTATTCAAGTAGCAAATTAAAGTGACCATCAATTGAAACCACTAACAACATTGAACTTTCACGAAAAAATCTGTCTAAAGAATTTATACACCTTAAATAAATTATGTAATTTTTTAGAAAGTTCTGATTGTCTAATTGCTTTTAGGTTATAATAGAATAAGTAGCAATGTGGAGTGTGCAACAGATGCGATCGATCGCTCGTAAGCAAGCCAAAAAACGCTTTGGAAAAGAAAGCAGCTGTTACCTGAGACACAGGGGTGTTCCCTGAGGAAGGCGGCCCGCTGGCTGCGGAGCTCTCGGATGCTGCGGATCTCGAGGGGCGCCTCGATGGCGGAGAAGATGGACGCCCCGATCACCAGGAAGAGTAAGTAGAAGGCGGACAGCAGCACGAGGCGCACGGTGCTCTTGCTCGCCGCCATCGCGCCACTGACCCGCGGCCACCGACGGCGCAGCGCCCTCTGCGAGCCGCGCGCCTGCGCACTCAGCCCGGAAGCACATCCGTCGCTGCCAGGCTCAGATTAAATAAGCCTCTTACCATCATTCTTACCGCATCAAAATAAATACAGGTTTCGAAACATATCGGATTTCATAAGCTTCTCATTTCGTTCGCGCCTGCTGTAAAAATGTTGTGTTACGACAGTGATTCTTAAATTAGAATCGCGAAAATCTCCTTCTTTTTTTTCTTAATTTAATTTTCTTATATTTATTTCCACGCCAAAGGTTTATTTTTAGTAACTGATATAATAACTCTTTTCTGTTTTAATTATTTTTTATGGTGTTGTATGTATTGCAATCATATCGGTTTTCATAAGCTTCTGACTTCGGTCGACAGTGATTCTGAACTGAGTGAAACTGAGAATCGCGAAAATGTTCCTTTATTTATTATTTTTTATTTTATTTTATTTTTCTATTTTTTTTTATTTTTATTTTTTATTTTTACTTTCATGTCAAAGATTTATTTTTAGTAACTGATATAATTTGTCTTCTCTTTTTTAATTTTTTTTTTTATAATGTTCTGTGTTCTACGATCATATCGGTTTTCATAAGCTTCTGACTTCGGTCGACAGTGATTTTTAAACTGAGAATCGCGAAAATCTTCCTTTTTTTTAAATTTAATTTTTTTTTTTTAATTTTGATATTTTTACTTTCATACCATAGGTTTATTTTTAGTTACTGATATAATAACTCTTTTCTGTTTTAATTATTTTTTATGATGTTGTATGTATTACAATCATATCGGTTTTCATAAGCTACTAACTTCGGTCGACAGTGATTCTTAAACGGAGAATCGTGAAATCTCCCCTTTTTTTTTTTTTATTTTTCTTATTTTTATTTTCACGTCAATCGCTAAAATCTTTTTTCTTTTTAATTTTTATTTTTAAGTCAAAGGTTTATTTTTAGTAACTGATATAATTTTTCTTTTCTTTTTTAATTATTTTTTTATGATGTTGTATGTATTGCAATCATATCGGTTTTCATAAGCTTCCGATATCGGTCGGGCTTGGTGTAGGAATTTTATCTTACGACAGTCATTTTTAAACTGAAAATCACGAAAATCTTCCTTTTCTTTAATGTCCTTATTTTTATTTTTACGTCAAATGTTTATTTTTAGTAACTGATATATTTTTTTATAATGTTCTATGTACTGCAATCATATCGGTTTCATAAGCTTCCGATTTCGTTCGAGCTTTCTGTAAAAACTTTGCTTTACAACAGTGATTCGTAAATTATGAATAGTGAAAATCTCCTTTTTATTTTTTTAATTTTCTTATATTTATTTTCACGTCAAAGGTTTATTTTTAGTAGCTGATATAATAACTCTTTTCCCGTTTTAATTATTTTTTATGGTGTTATATGTATTACAATCATATCGGTTTTCATAAGCTTCAGACTTCGGTCGACAGTGATTTTTAAACTGAGAATCGCGAAAATCTTCCTTTTTTTTAAATTTAATTTTTTTTTTTAATTATGATATTTTTACTTTCATGTCATAGCTTTATTTTTAGTAACTGATATAATAACTCTTTTCTGTTTTTATTATTTTTTATGATGTTGTATGTATTACAATCATATCGGTTTTCATAAGCTACTGACTTCGGTCGACAGTGATTTTTAAACTGAGAATCGCGAAAATCTCTCTTTTTTTTTAATTTTCTTATTTTTATTTTTAAGTCAAAGGTTTATTTTTAGTAACTGATAAAATTTTTCTTTTCTTTTTTAATTATTTTTTATGATGTTCTGTTTTCTGTAATCATATCGGTTTTCATAAGCTTCGGATTTCGATCGCGCTTGGTGTAAAAACTTTGCTTTACGACAGTGATTCTTCTCTTCTTTCGTTAGATTGCAGTATTCTCACTTTTTTTTTAATTTTATTTTTATTCTCACGTCAAACGTTTATTTTTAGTAACTGATATAACTTTTCTTTCCTTTTTTAATTATTTTTTATGACGTTGTATGTACTAAAAATATATCGGTTTTCATAAGCTTCCGATTTCGGTCGCGCTTGGTGTAAAAACGATGCCTCACGACAATAATTCTTAAAATGAGTATCGCGAAATTTTCCCTTTTTTTCTTAAATTTGTATTTTTTTTTAATTTTCTTATTTTTATTTTAACGTCAAAGGTTTACTTTTAGTAAGTGATATAATTTTTTTTTTCTTTTTAAATTATTTTTTTATAATGTTCTATGTACTACAATCATATCGGTTTTCATCAGCTTCCGATTTCAGGCACGCTTGGTGTAAAAACATTGCCTTAAGACAGACTCTGAGAATCACGAAAATATCCCTTTTTTTTTTAATTATTATTTTTTTTTTCACGTCAAAGACTTACTTTTAGTAACTGATATAATTTTTCTTTTCTTTTTTAATTATTTTTTATGATTTTCTGTTTTCTGCAATCATATCGGTTTTCATAAGCTTCCGATTTCGATCGCGCTTGGTGTAAAAACTTTGCTTTACGACAGTGATTCTTCTCTTCTTTCGTTAGATTGCAGTATTCTCACTTTTTTTTAAATTTTATTTTTATTCTCACGTCAAACGTTTATTTTTAGTAACTGATATAACTTTTCTTTCCTTTTTTAATTATTTTTTATGACGTTGTATGTACTAAAAATATATCGGTTTTCATAAGCTTCCGATTTCGGTCGCGCTTGGTGTAAAAACGATGCCTCACGACAATAATTCTTAAAATGAGTATCGCGAAAATTTCCCTTTTTTTCTTAAATTTGTATTTTTTTTTAATTTTCTTATTTTTATTTTAACGTCAAAGGTTTACTTTTAGTAAGAGATATAATTTTTTTTTTCTTTTTAAATTATTTTTTTATAATGTTCTATGTACTACAATCATGTCGGTTTTCATCAGCTTCCGATTTCAGGCACGCTTGGTGTAAAAACATTGCCTTAAGACAGACTCTGAGAATCACGAAAATATCCCCTTTTTTTTTAATTATTATTTTTTTTTTTTTCACGTCAAAGACTTACTTTTAGTAACTGATATAATTTTTCTTTTCTTTTTTAATTATTTTTTATGATTTTCTGTTTTCTGCAATCATATCGGTTTTCATAAGCTTCCGATTTCGATCGCTCTTGGTGTAAAAACTTTGCTTTACGACAGTGATTCTTCTCTTCTTTCGTTAGATTGCAGTATTCTCACTTTATTTTAATTTTATTTTTATTCTCACGTCAAACGTTTATTTTTAGCAACTGATATAACTTTTCTTTCCTTTTTTAATTATTTTTTATGATGTTGTATGTACTACAAATAAATCGGTTTTCATAAGCTTCCGATTTCGGTCGCGCTTGGTGTAAAAACGATGAATCACGACAGTAATTCTTAAAATGAGTATCGCGAAAATTTCCCTTTTTTTTTCTTAAATTTGTATATTTTTTAAATTTTCTGATTTTTATTTTAACGTCAAAGGTTTACTTTTAGTAACTGATATAATTTTTCTTTTCTTTTTTGATTATTTTTTATAATGTTCTATGTACTACAATCATATCGGTTTCATAAGCTTCCGATTTCAGGCACGCTTGGTGTAAAAACATTGCCTTAAGACAGACTCTGAGAATCACGAAAATATTCCTTTTTTTTAATTATTATTTTTTTTTCACGTCAAAGACTTACTTTTAGTAACTGATATAATTTTGCTTTTCTTTTTTAATTATTTTTTATGATGTTCTGCTTTCTGTAATCATATCGGATTTCGGTCGCGCTTGGTGTAAAAGCTTTGTACTTTTTTTCGTAAAGACAGTTATTCTTCTCTTCTTTCGTTAGATTGCAGTATTCTCACTTTTTTTTAATTTTTATTTTCACGTCAAACGTTTATTTTTAGTAACTGATATAACTTTTCTTTCCATTTTTAATTATTTTTTATGACGACTACAAATATATCGGTTTTCATAAGCTTCCGATTTCGGTCGCGCTTGGTGTAAAAACTTTGCTTTACGACAGTGATTCTTCTCTTCTTTCGTTAGATTGTAGTATTCTCTCTTTTTTTAAATTTTATTTTTATTTTCACGTCAAACGTTTATTTTTAGTAACTGATATAACTTTCCTTTCCTTTTTTAATTATTTTTTATGATGTTCTGCTTTCTGTAATCATATCGGATTTCGGTCGCGCTTGGTGTAAAAGCTTTGTACTTTTTTTCGTAAAGACAGTGATTCTTCTCTTCTTTCGTTAGATTGCAGTATTCTCCCTTTTTTTTAATTTTTATTTTCACGTCAAACGTTTATTTTTAGTAACTGATATAACTTTTCTTTCCATTTTTAATTATTTTTTATGACGTTGTATGTACTACAAATATATCGGTTTTCATAAGCTTCCGATTTCGGTCGCGCTTGGTGTAAAAACTTTGCTTTACGACAGTGATTCTTCTCTTCTTTCGTTAGATTGCAGTATTCTCCCTTTTTTTAAATTTTATTTTTATTTTCACGTCAAACGTTTATTTTTAGTAACTGATATAACTTTCCTTTAATTTTTTAATTATTTTTTATGATGTTGTATGTACTACAAATATATCGGTTTTCATAAGCTTCCGATTTCGGTCGCTCTTGGTGTAAAAACGATGCCTCACGAGAGTAATTCTTAAAAATGAGTATCGCGAAAATTTCCCTTTTTTTTTTCTTAAATTTGTATTTTTTTTTTAATCTTCTTATTTTTATTTTAACGTCAAAGGTTTACTTTTAGTAACTGATATAATTTTTCTTTTCTTTTTTGATTATTTTTTTATAATGTTCTATGCACTACAGTCACCTTTAATGAATTCATAGTTCTTCTGTCTTGTCTTATAACTTTGAGATTTATGCTCGCTGATGTTGCTTTTGTGTATAGTTCTTATGATTATTAGTACATATTTTTTCAAAGACTGTTTATTACATTTGCATAATCAAAGTTTGGACAATTGAATCTTATAATACAAGTGGAAAGGGAAGTATTGTGTAGTTTGGGGATTTTATACTTTAAACTCTTATACAATAACTCGTACCTAGAATGAACACACTAAATCGTCTTTCCAATACACACATAAACACTAAGAATTCCACAATAACCCATTTAATAACATACCTAAAAATCAGAAATAACCCATACCACAAAATAAACCTGCAGATTCGAGTGCCTTCAGAGATTTATGGGATTATTTATGTTGGAGAAGGAAACACACACACATTGAATATATCCAAAGCAAATTTCATGATTTTAAATATTAAAAAATTTATTTATTAATATTTACAATTTAAATAGTTAAAATACGTCGTACAGTTAACATTATATTAGCACAAATATATAATAAACATGAATCAGATAACACAATTTATAAGCAATATACCTGCAATAATAATAATAATAATACAAAAATATGTGTCTTAAAAACTCAGAACAGTGGCCTTCTAGCCCAAACCCTTTTCCATTAATATAACCAACGACTGCTGACCATGTGGGTCTTTCAAATTTAGTTCATGTAAAAAATATTCTACTTACGAGCATCACACGCAAGGGAAGCTGAACCCCATTAAGATTGATGTGCAGCTCCTTTGTGTAACGACGCGACATCTATCTAGTTGTCCATATCATCTTTCGGAGGCAAACATCTCCTGTGAGTAGAGGTACACAATTCCCTCACTCCCAGGGAAATTTGATATCTTTCGGTAGCCGAACGAAGAACAGCAGTAAGGCCTTGTCTTGCCTTTCCCGTTTGGATTTGCAGCGTCTTTCTCATCTTTCAACTACCACCGGAGAACTCCTCTCTCCTCCAATCTCTCCTTCTCCGATATCTACAAGATCTTTTCTTTTTATTATTATTTTATTATTTCGTCTTTTCAAGAGTAGACAGGGAATGAATTGCGGTGCTAAAAAGAGAGTGAACTGCCCTGAAATAAAACAATGGGAGGGTCGAAAAAAAAAGGTAACCAGTCGCAGACCTTTCACGAACTCCTACTACACCACACCACTGAGCCTAGAGCTCAGTTGCTCCTTTACAGTTTGCGGATGATGTGGGTAAGAAGAAGTCTGATTGGTATCCGTAATGCTCTTACAGTCATATGAGACCGGGACCTACGGCTTAAAGTGGATTTCGAACCACTACAAACATCCATGGCACCGCCAGGACTCGAACAGCCGTTACACGAACCCAAAACCTGTGACACCGAGCGCCAGAGCGTTAATCACTCGGCCATCAAGCTATATATATATATATATATATATATATATATATATATACACACTTAACACTATGAAATACAATGTTGCTTTAATTTTTTTGTACATTGATGATGGGGGCAGATGAAAAATTTAAATTTGAAAGGGGGTCAGGAACGAAAAGAATTATTTAAGAAACTACCCTGCAAAATACCTTTGACTACATAACTGAAAATAGTTTTTCAACAGGTGTCTCTGCAACAAGGCCATTGACCGCGCATGTTTGTGTGGGATATGTAAGTTGTTTATGGGAAGGCTGCAAAAATCAGGAGATGTATCTTATTTTCATGATCGGGAATTGCAAAAAACATTGGGATGCATTGGGAATTGCAAAAAACATGTGTAAATTTTTTTTTCAGAATTGCGCTTATGCTATTTTTACATTCTAAATTGGTTTTTGGTCTTCTTCATTGGCGCAACAGCCTCATGGTGGGCCAAGGCCGCCTGCCTATTGGCAAATTTAGAGACAGGAGATGCTTCCTTTTTACGGGGTGGAGTTGTCAGCCCTATAGTCATATTAGAAAGCTAACTACGGTTTAAAATGAACACCGAACCATTACAAGCATTCATGGGACCACCGGGACTCGAACTCGAAACCTGTGATACCGAGCGCTAGTCACTCTGCCCTCAGGCCCCATTCTAAATTGGTATTTACGCAATAAGTGAAGAAATTACCCGAATCCTGCAGTTTAAATATCTCACTGTAGGTATGTAAAATCCGTCAGGTAAAAAATTTTTAAAAATTGATTTAAAAAAATTAATAAATTTATTTTAAATCGGCAATACTTTGATATTATTGACTCAAGTAGTTTCTGAAATCAGCAATTCAGTTGTTTAAAAATTTAATATGATTTTTGTAGCAACAAAACACAAAATAATTTTAAGCTTGAAGAATTAAGAGCTTGAAATGTTTCCATATTTTAATATATGATCGAAAAAGTTATTTAACAGATAAATATTTAAAAGAAAATTGATAAGAAATTACAAAACTGATATTCAAATCGAAACTGAATTGATAACTAGATTGATCAAATAAATTTGACTATTTTAACACATTATCTATTAATAATGATTGATAATTGTTTTTTATCGGAGAACAATGAACAAAAGAAGAGGGCAATGGTAAAAGTTAGATAAATTGCTACTAAATTTGGCGGATAATCTAGCCAAATCAATCGTTTTGCAAGTCGATGAACTCAAAAGTATTAATTCGGGTGAATTTTCTGATAAGTTGCTAGGATTGCTAAATATACTATACTTATCAAAGATAAGGAAATGGTACATTCTATGCATGCATTGCAAGTTTAAAATAATGACATGCTTTTTTTTCCAAAAAAAAAATATGGAATATATATTGAATTTATTAAGTTACTGACACAAATGATATATTAAGAACTAATTAATTAAATAATTAATATTAGGTGTTATTGTTAATACTATGTGTTCTGATAAATTTATATAATGTGTTTGTAATGTGATTTTAATATTATGCTTTCTGATACATTGCTAGGATTGCTAAATACAATTATCAAAGATAAAAAAGGAGTACATTCAAAGCATGCATTGCAAGCTTGAAATAATGACATGTTTATGTTTATATATATATATATGTTATTATTATTTCATTTAGTAAATTTATCAATTAGATTTATTACTGATAATTCAATGTAGTATTATGAAAAAATTTATAGTCGTTATTGTTGTTATTTATCACATAAATCAATATAAATTTATGTAAAAAAGTTATTATTCATTAGTTGATTCTCCTATATGAAACCCCAAAACCTTATTTCTTTTGAATCGTTTATATCGCGAACTACTCATAACGTAAACAAAATTTTCATTTATTTGAATACATACATTAAATTATTTCAAAAATCATTTTGAGACGTGTCATAAAATATTATAAAAAAAAAAGAAAGGAGCATCTCTCATCTTAAATTGGACAAAAATATTATAATAAAAAAAGGAGTGATCATCTCTAATCTTATATTGGATAAAAATATAATTGAAAAAAAGAGTAACATCTCTTATTTTGAATTGGACAAAAATATTATAATAAAAAAAGTGACCCTCTCTCATCTTAAACTGGGTAAAGATATTATAATTAAAAAAGAAGCGACCAACTTTCATCTTAAATTGGACAAAAATATTAAAAAAAGGAGTGACCCTCATCTTAAATTTGGCAAAAATATTCTAATAAAAAATGAGTGACCCTCTCTCATCTTAAATTGGACAAAAATATTATAATAAAAAAAAGGAGTGACCATCTTTTATCTTAAATTGAACAAAAATATTATAATAAAAAAAGGACTGACCCTCATCTTAAATTTGGCAAAAATATTCTAATAAAAAAAGGAATGACCCTCTCTCCTCTTAAATTGGACAAAAATATTATAATAAAAAAAGGAATGATCATCTCTCATCTTAAATTGAACAAAAATATTATAATAAAAAAAGGAGTGATCCTCTATCATCTTAAATTTGACAAAAATACTATAATAAAAAAGGGGTGACTCTCTCTCATCTTAAATTCGACAAAAATATTATAATAAAAAAAGGACTGACCCTCATCTTAAATTTGGCAAAAATATTATAATAAAAAAAGGAATGACCATCTCTCATCTTAAATTGGCAAAAATATTATAATAATAAAAAAGGAGTGACTATCTCTCAACTTAAATTGGACAAAAATATTATAATAAAAAAAGGACTGACCCTCATCTTAAATTTGGCAAAAATATTCTAATAAAAAAGGAGTGACTATCTCTCCTCTTAAATTGGACAAAAATATTATAATAAAAAAAGGACTGACCCTCATCTTAAATTTGGCAAAAATATTCTAATAAAAAAGGAGTGACTGTCTCTCCTCTTAAATTGGACAAAAATATTATAATAAAAAAAGGACTGACCCTCATCTTAAATTTGGCAAAAATATTCTAATAAAAAAGGAGTGACTATCTCTCATCTTAAATTGGAAAATATTAAATGTAAATATAAATATAAATATTATAATGAAAGAAAGGAATGACCATCTCTCATCTTAAATTGGACAAAGTGGAATTTATGTTTCCTATCACAAAGCAAAAATCCCTTTTCTCTATTAGTCAGTGATTGCCCATAGCATACCACGTGGAAAATGCGTTAAAGATGAGATATCTTATGATTTTCTTATCATAGTGAAAACTGCAGCTGGGGAAGAAAAATAGCGATGATAAATCATTGTGATATATCTCAACAGTAAAAGAGATTTGTAGTTTGCAGAGAGGACATCAGTGATAATGGTTGATACTTGTGAACTCAGCTCCCATTTATAAAAATGATAAAATCGCTATTGCAATATTATACTTGTCAGTATGACTTAGGTAACACTTTTTTTTCTCGCTGTAAAATTCTTTAATTTACATTGATAAACTGGATTATTAATATGATATAAAATTTTTAAGAATCATAAAGATAGAGTGTATCAGATATTGATTTTTTTAAATTTTTAATAATATTATTTTACTGCTTCTCGATTAGTATTAAATTCTTTTTAAAACGCTTATTTAATAAGAATTCTGAATACCGAAATTAATTTTTCGTATGCAAATATAAATAAGGTCCCTAAAAATTACATTTTTTTTTTTATTTACTTCCATAAAATGCGCAATAATAAAATTGTTTTATTACAAGAAATTTAATTTGTTTTCCTAGAAAAATATTCCAAGATAATATTTTTGATAAATTATATTTATTGCTTACCAAATATTTTTAATTCAGTCATTCACAATTTGGTTTGTTTTAGGTAAATTTCTTTTCAGGGTACAATTTCAAATTATTTCCCATTTAACGAATCTGGTTTTAAATAATTCTAAATTGTAAAACATTTTAAATGCACATAGTCTTTTTCTATACACTTTTCTTTGTATAGTTAGTTATAAATGCTTTAAAACCAAAAAATATTAATATAGAGATTAAAAATATAGAATATAAAGTTACGTGATAAAATAAAAGTAATGTAAAGTAAACGGGACTTACTGTAAATAGTAACTTAACTTACTATTTATAAAGCTATACAGTAATACGATATAATTCGACGTTAATTACAGCAACAATTACTAGCCACCGACTCGTACGAATTGTTTGTACAATGTATGAATTTTCAGTTGATTTCCCTTTCCCAAGATATTTTTATAAAATTTAGCAAAATGGAGAATGAAAAGACGTATAATAATATCAAAGAATTACTGAAGTTTTTATTTTTGTCCTTCAGATCAAAAGAACGCGCAGCCATGGACCTAATTGGTTCTATCAATCTTCTGAAAAATGGCCTGTTTCTGAAAGGTTTCCTGATTTAGAAGTTGTCAATTCTGAAAAAGAAAAATTGCTATATCTGCATCTAACACTGAAAACTTTTGGGTATTTTATAAGAATTTCGTCTTGCAAAAAGATCGTAAGAATTATGGGGTGGATACTTCATTTCATCAGCAATATTAAGAAAAAGAAAATGCGAGAACTTTTTGTAACTTAAGGTGATTAATAAGAATAAGAATGTGATGAAGCCGTGAAAATAATTTTAGAATAAGTTCAAAGAGAAATCTTTGAGAGAAACGGAAACCGGAAAGAGGATATATATTGAAGAACTATGGTGTAAACCAGTGGTTCTCAAACTTTTTAAAGTCAAAAGTTTGAGAACCATTTAAAAACCTACTAATAATTGTAGGCGCACTATATATAAATTTCTAACAAATAAGCATCCGTTAATAACGCTTAACAGTTTTACATCCAAATGGTAATTTCCGCAGACTACTACTTACAGACTGTTGAGACTCAGAGGCTACAATGGAAATTTAACATTGAAAATCACTTAGTAGCAGGCGCTCGTAGTAGCCAATCATGGAAGTTACCTAATGGATTGTTTGTAGAATATTTCGGTCGTCCTCGAAACCAAATGAAAAGGTGCCGTACAGGATCATTGACTGTGTATTATAGCCGTCAGTCTATATAAATTATGCAAATCATGTGTATAAAAACATTAATTTGGATGAATCAAAAAGAGCAGGAAAGCTTTTGGCACGCTAAATGCTTGGTTGTAATGATATAACGTATCGTTTTATGTTATTATTTGAATCCATTTACCAATCTACCTGAGTAGTGTGAATTTTAAAATAAAATTGTTTTTAATGTTGTAAACGGTTGGATCTATGCTGCTTTTACACATCAGAAATATTACCTCTCCTAGTTTCTCAAAAACCATCTTGGACGACTTTTTATGTGAAGAAATAAGAAAAAAAAACCAGAGAGGTTAGTTATTTGTAATGAAAGCTATATTTGATTAGGAAAATAAGAAAAAGAGTAACAATATATATATTGTATAACTGGACTCATATTTCCCTGAAATATAAATTTTCTAGGTCGCACCCTTTGAGAATACCTGGTGCACATTCGTTGTTATTGTTCGTTATTCGCGCGATTTATAGTCTTTATATTTGATAGAGTAATGAAAATCTTGGTTAATATCGCAGTTTATTATTAGCCTTCTGTAAAGCGACTTTTAATAAATTTCTTATCTATAAATTCATTCCAAGCATTTTTCATTCACTAACACACACTAATGTAAAATTTACGAACGATGCGAAGATATGCTTTCTAATGCCGATTTTAAATAATTAGTAGAACAACAAGTGCACGAAGATGATGAAATTAGTGTTTCTGAAGATGAAAAGAAAAAGGAAATTTCAATGGTTTTTCTAAGAAAACGTTTAGCCACTATAACAATTATGGATCAGTTTATACAAAATGATTTCAATTTTGATAGACGCTTAAAGGCGAGGCGAAAGTCATTGATGCAATGTCTTCCTATCGGCAAGTACCAGCTGAACCAAGTAGAAAAATGCAAGCTTCTTTAGATACACACAAAAAATTGTCAAATGAGAAAGAACCTTTCCTATCATAAACATAACTTCTATACTCGGATTTTTTTTATATTTTTATGTATAAAAATCGATATTAGTAATCAATAAGTCTATAATTAATGTAATAAAAAGTACTTAACAATAAATGTTACGAAATAAAAAATAAATAAATCATAAATGTTCGTATTCTTTGTGCTATTTCACTTATCCCATTATTTGATGGTTAAAATGACCTCGTTTAACTCTGTTTCGTTTAGGGAGGGAATTTTTTGGAACGTATCCATAGCGTTAAGAGGATCTTACTGTATATTTCTACTGCTGTTTAAATATAATTCTGTTACCCAATTAATGTTACAGCAAATTATACTCGTATATTTATTATAATTGAATACTCCACATCTAAAGGAAAATGTAATATTAAGTGTTATAAATAAAAAGATACCGCTAGAATTAAACTGCTTGTCAGGACTATGATATTTCTAAAATGCTTTTTATTATGTATACATTGATATTATCTTTACTAAATTATTTAAAAGAAGTCAGTTGTTTGAATCACTCTCTATGCTCGAACTACTCATACTGTTCTGAAAACTTAAAGTCTTCCTTGCTTTGCCACAATGGCTATCACAATCATCCAAACTCCAAACAGCGACAGTCCAATTGCCAGAGAAATCGTTTTGTATCTTGCCCAAGGTTCCAGTAGCACTTTTTTCTTCCTTCGTCCACATTCACAAGGCTGAGCTGGAGAGCAAGAGCACACATCCATAGATTGCTTCTCGAAAGACAACTGGTCGTTCACGGATTGATTCTTGCTGGACCTTGATTTGGGAGATTGCTGCTCGAATGGCAGCTTGGTGTCCAAGGATGAAGTCTTATTGCTGTCACAGCAAGGATTCACCTAGAAAAAAGAAAATGTAACAAATAACTATAAAGAAAGAGACGCCTTCCACACTATCACTCGACTCGAACAATTTGAAAGAACAAATAAGAATTTTGTATCTCTTACCCCGAAAAAGTAAGTGTCAATAAAAGTGGTTTGATGACATTTTTGGTACTCGGTTACTTACTTAATTTGATAGATAACATATAAATATTTATAGACAGAAATGTGTAAAAAAGTAAATTGTAGACTGAATAGAAGACAAAGTAAATTGTAGACTGAATAGAAGATAAAGTAAATTGTAGACTGAATGAAGACAAAGTAAATTGTAGACTAAATTATTAGCATTGGCAATACCGCTAATTGTTAAATTCACCCAACATGAAATGAGCTCAAAAACAAAAATTCTCTCTTTTTCTACTTGCTCTCAAAATTAGTCATGAAGTCATAAGAAAAGTGAAAACATTCATCACAGTAATTAGCCAGCATATGAATAAACTTTGGAAAGAAATTAAATAAATTTTTTGATACCAATTAATTTTCTTCAATTTTATAAGCTTCATCTTAATAATTACTCGGTGAATACTACAAAATCAGGAATAATGGAGATATTGTCCATGAAATATACTTTTATTTTTCTTAAAATACCCTGTCATTTAAACTTAAAGTAACGATTTAATTTTTCAACAGACGGCCATGAAATTGTAGAAAACACTTATCGTAATCAGTACCTTATTGTAATCATATTATTCAACAGAAATATGGTTAGTATGCAAATATTAGGAACATGAAATCACAGAGGGCATGCAAAACAATACAAATACACAATAAAAAGAAGAATGAAAAGTGATAATAAAGACATTTTTTGGAGCTCAAGTGAGTTCTTATGTCCAATATGGCTAGAAAAAATCATCTCAACGACTTTATTTGTGATAGAATGAATATCAAAGTTTGAGAAGAGGTTTAGTATGACAAGCTTATCCCAAAAGTTTCGAATCGGCAAAATTTCGTTTCATGAACTTGAAAGGCTATCCAAAACACAAATACCACTGAAAGACGGGTTGGTGATGGTCGGCCAAGGAAAAAAAATGCTGATGATGACTGACATATCAGGGAACAGATATGGATACCAAACAGAAGGCAACATTTATCAGGAAATGCATATGGAAATGGTCTTCCTAAAGGTGGCCTGTAGGCTGCATCTCATTGTTAGCTTCCCATCGGTGGCTGCGTTTAGATTGGTGTAAGGAGAACAAAGACTGGTCATCTCATTAATGGAGTTACATCCTCTTTACAGGAGTCGTTTCAGTGCCACAAGCAATTCTCAACGCCAGTTGATGTACATAGAAGTATGGCAACAGGCAAAGAGTCAGTTGAGGGGTGCTGGTGAACTCGACTGGGAATCCATTATGATAAATGGGTGGTGTGATCTCAAAATTTTCAATGTAGGTATTATTACCACAGATCTTTAATTTCAACAATTAATCCTCCCTCGCATGCATCTTTCCAAAGGTACCATTGATTTAGACTTCGTTTTTAAGGACAATAACGTCAGCCTACATTGGATTTGTGATGTTGAGAAGATTCTAGAAAGTGAAGATATCACTAAAATAGATTGTCTAGCGCACTCTATTGATTTAAATCCCATAGAACATATGTGGGAGGCTTTGGAGAGACACTTTTTGGGATAATTATATCCATCAAAGAACATTCAACAACTGAAATAGATGCTTATTGAATAATAGCCACTTTTACCTCAAGTGTTGGATAATATGTTGTTGGACATGAAAAAATGGTGCCAGGCAACCCTTACAGTTAGAGAGAACGTGTTCCTTATTAACGGTCATCTGCTTGTTGTGCTTCCTCTTGCGCAGACAAACTTTTGTACAAACTCTACTCTTTCGATATAGCCATTTTTAATTACGTAATGCATGAGTCCTATTAATTTGTACGTTAATATGCTTTCTTCGTCTTTTAGTGTATTCTGAATATCACGTCTCTTAGGTGATTTCGTGTAGAGTTGGGGGGAAAAAAACATGTTGTTACTTAAGTTTTTCACACCAGTATCTAATACCAAATTCAGATGTTTATAATAGTCTAACATGTTGTTAAGAATAATTTTGTTATCAGTACACTTGTAATCATCTTTACGATTTCTATTTTTTATAAAAAAAAAATTGTTTTACTCCATTTCCCCTATTCAATTTACATTCAGTTGAGGGACTCATATGTCTGTTAAATGCTGTTATTAATTTACTTGTCGTCCAGACATTCTTAAATATTTTTGTATGAAAGCAGCTACCTTAACAAGCAAATAGCGCATTTTAAAATTGGAAAACAGACTTTTCAATTTTATCAAAATGGATATTTTGATAAAGTTTATAAAAAAATGCACATTTAAATAATAAAAAAAGCTCTTGTGTATTCGAAACAATTCAGCGATACAGAATTGTTTCAATCTAAAAATCTTTTTTTTTTATGAGGAGTGTAAATTAAGAGTGGATTTAAAACAATTCAGAATTTTAGCATTTGCAGTAAACATTTTGTATTGGTTTCCATGGCTGATCGATGCTTAATTTCCTGTAAGCAACGCCCTCTGATCAGATGTAATAAAAAATAGTGCAATTCTTTTGTTTGTAATATTTCAAACAGCATTTGGATAAATTGAGATAAAGCAGCAGCAGCGAGCATACATCTCAAAGCACTTACATAAGTCAAGTCATAAAAGTGGAAGTGACATACAAAAGAAGCTTTCACTGAACACCCATTCTGGAAAGATTCTTTGAAAATGGTTTGGAAACATTACGATAAAAGACCGTTTTCAAGGATACAATACAGTAAATAAAAGAAAAGAGCAATTTCGTGGACAGAGACATGATTCTATTTTACTACAAGGAAAAAAAACAGGGACATTTAAGTTCAGAAAGTAGAAAACCATATTCTGCAGCAATTGCAGTTTCCCAAAATTGAGAAGACACAATTTTTTGGAAGAAAAGTTATTTAATAATATAAATAGGGACAGATTTCTTTAATATAGACCCGTTGAGACGTGCAATTTCCTTCATTATTCGTAAATAGAGACAGCAAATTATTTTAAACAATAGATAAATATCAAATTAGAAAAAAATGTACAAAAACCTAATCTTCCGAAGTTGAGAGTACCGTAAATTTCCGGATATAAGCCGATCCTTGCATAAGCCGAGAATGAGTTTTTTCTTCAAAAAATTTATTTAAAGTTCAAAATCCGTATACAAACCGAAATGGAAAAAAAAATCCTGTAACATTCTTAACGTTTCTGACAGTATTCTATTATTATTTCTGTACGTTTTGAAATTTTTCCGTTAGCCTGGGGGCGAAGTTCGAAAACATAAGATTTTTTTGTTTTGCGACGCCGTAACACACCAGCAATATAAACGATTTCGAAAATAAAACAACTCATTTTCATAAAACGAATAATTCCTTTCATTTAAATTTTAATAAACTTAAGAAATATAAGCTAAAGAAATAAAAAAAAGTGTTACAATTAGAGATATTCCGAGATTTATCACTAGCACCCGGCTAACTGAAAAGCACCTACGTTTTTTGTAAGACTAGCGGATCTCTATATTAGCCCTCATAATTGAGCCTTAGAAAAGTTTTAAAAATTCTCGGCTTATACACTGAAATATACAGTAAATCTTTTTAATTGCTTGTTTAGTCATTTTATTGTATATATTTACAAGGTAGGCCAACTCATATGTATCCATTTCAACAAATTCTAAAGGAGACGACGTTAGACGAGAGAAAACAATCATTACTTGCATCCAAAAAAATCATTCAAAATTTTAAAATGGATTATATATTAGAAAATAAAGCGGAAAGAACCGAAAGAATTTCAACAGCAGAAAGACGAATTTTTCATTGTAAAGATGGATTCTAAAACACAACGCTCCAAAAATTACTTCAAGTACTTTTATGTACGTTTGTTTCTTCTGTTAAACAGTTCTTTAAAAAACCCATTTCATTAGTAAAATGAATAAAGATAAGCGCGTACAATTGCAAAAGTTAACTTTTAAAGATCAAAGATTTCAATGATTATTTTCTATGATAAAAGCACATTCATATATGTAGCAATGACGAGCATCTTAACGGTGGCGTGAAGGCGTAAAAATGTGAAAGCTCTTATCCTAAAAGTTTAATTCCATTTATGAAACACGAAGACGGGGGAGTTATGGTATACGTTAGAAGCAAAAGTTTGAAAGCTAACATTTACTTAATAAATCTTTAACAAAATGACATCGATTGAAGTATAAAAGACAAATTTGAAGGGAAGTGCTGCTAAATTGGGATTGAGATCAAAATTCTATATTCCATCAAGTTAATGATCTCAGACGTACGGCAAAGTATATAATAAGGGAATGAAATCATTGTAATTATCAACTTTAAATGCCGCCGCATTTTCCTAATCTAAATGTTAATGAGAATTTGTATTTTTATCTTGGACTTGGCTTATCTAGGTGCTTTCAGATGTATGCTCGCTGTTGCTGCTTTATCACAATTTATACAAATGCAGTTTAAATTACTACAGACAAAAGTGAAAATGAAAGCTTTATAAAGAAACTACTTTAAAACTCCAAATTCTTGATTTCATTGCCTATGATGAATTGCAAATTCAATTTCAAAAGAAAGGAATCGGCAACCAAAAGAAAATAAATAAGATGGGAAAATTTGAAAAAGAAAGAAATGGATAGAACTGCAGATCAAATAGACTATAACATTTTAACAGTTGAGCGATGATTAGAACATATGATATACAACTAGTATTTGAAATAAAAAGTGAAAAAATAATACCCCCCTCCCAAAAAAAAAAAATTGGGGTACCCCGTAACTTGCAGGGTTACGAGACTATTCGTAGAAACTGCAATATCATTGCTATTTTATAATATGCATCCTCTGACATATCAAATAGCTAAGAGTAAGAATTTATCTTGGAAAAATGTGTACACAAACATCATGATACTTGTAAAGAACATTTGAAATTTGTATTGCCGGAAGAATGATACAAAACTTCTTATGAAACAATTAAAAAATAGAATCGAGTTCACGATGATTGGAGGCAGTTATAATAACTAAAAAATTTATTGCTAAATAATGATTCTTTACTATTTTTTATGTTAGGAAATGCTTGCATGTATTCTCTATTTCGTGAGCTCAGTTTTTTTACTCAATTCAATTACATGTTGTTATTAATACATAAATTAAAATAAGCATTTGTTTGCATTTTGAAGAAGAATGAGTATTAAATTCAATTAATGTTAAATTTAATTATTAATTATTAAATTAATTGTGCTTAAATTAATAAAGTTTTACTGTTTTCCTTATTAAATTCTTTTTTATAACTATGGCTTGTCTTTTATAAAATAAGAATACTCTAAATTATAAAGAAGTAAGTAAGTAAGTAAGAGACTAAGTAATTAAATAAGTACATAAAGATTTCAACGTTTTATCGAAATTTATGTTCATTGCAACTCTAAGCTTAGGAGGAAGTGGTTAAATACCATGGTCAAAGGGTTGCATACAGACAGCTTGGATACATACATTTCAATTAATTTAAAATAATCTCAGTATTTATGCAATGGTATCCTAAAAAGTATTTTTATAAAGAATACTGATAAATTGAATTAAAAGACAAAATTTCCAACAAGACTTCTATCAGGAAAATAGAGCTACAAATAACAAGCAGCATTTGTAACGTTTCAAAAACATCTTGAATCTCCACATCAGTCACCAGAATTGAATCTTGAAAAGATTTACAAGAGAGTTGAAGAAATTATTTAATAAATCTTACGATTTCTATTAATTTTTAGTTGCCTCTTCACGGTGAATGAAGAAAGACTAGTTCCAATTTGATCAAAATATTATTCAATTTAAGGATTTTTCGGGCCAGAAATAACTATAAGTGTAAGTAGAAATAGTACAAAATATTAGATCTGTATTTTTGCATGAGGGCTATATTTTTGCTGTTCTTAAAGTAAGTGGTCAAATGATTTTGTATAGCTTGAAATAATTCTGTACATATCACTAGCATCAAGATTTTGTACTTTGAGTTCTTTACATTTAATTTTTTATGTATAATAATATAGCGCAGTACTAATTTCTTTTTGTGATTTTGCTATTTTTTGGTACTTTTAAACTATTTACATTTATGAAGGCTGTAAGACTGTATAAAATTTGTAATATATCTTGAAATCTAGATATCTTATTCTATGTCTTGTTCTATAAATTGTGTAAAACTAATTTAATCTCTTTAACAAAAGGCAAACAGATGAATGTGCTTTAAAATTAATTTTATATATTCAAAGAACTGTTGGATTTCAGGAAAAAATAATTCAGCTTAATCAATTTGCGTTTATTTGGCATTTTTTCACATGTTTGTATTTTGAGGAAATTATCGAATTTGGTTTCTGAAAAATAAACCGTAATTTTTTTTTTTATCTATAGCTTGCGTTGCATGATAATTATCTTTACAAGTTTGATATTTAATAAAACTTTAAACGAATAAAATAGTAACGGCACGTTGCTCATAAATCTAACAGCAAACCTATAAAGTTATATTTGTGCGTAAAAGTGTTTATTTTTTATTTTTTATTTATTTATTTATTTTTTTTTTTTTTTACGTAATTCGTAAAAGAAATTCACACGTAAAAAAACTAAATACTAAAGGAAACATTTGAACGTCTAATGTCACGCAATTCATTTTTTTGGGGTGGAAGCATTAAAAAATCACGTAGATCGTACTCCAGGGGTTGATCTTGACGATTTGGAAAAAATAATGGGCTGGTTGGGCTATCGCACGGAAATTTTGCACGTAAATAACGTGACTAACTGTCCATGCATAAGTGTTACTGTTATTTATAAATAAATAATTTAATTACATTTGCGAATCTTATTTAAATTTTCGTTTTAGCTTAAAGTTGTAAGAAATATTGCTTGGGGATGGTTGGATTATCGCACGGATATTTTGCACGTGATTAACGTGACTAACTGTCCATGCATAAGTGTTACTGTTATTTATAAATAAATAATTCAATTACATTTGCAAATCTTGTTTAAATTTCCTTTTTCGCTTAAAGTGTAAGAAATATTGCTTACAAATAAAATTAAACATGGAAGAAAAAAAAATGCGATCAATGTTGCATCGATGTCAAATGCATAGGCAACATAACGCTGCTATCTTGTTTCTTTTAGGTGTGGTTTTATTGAGTGATTAAATTGTTAAGATAATTAACATGCCCCTTGAATTTTAAACATTTTATCCATGTTATATAATGAAAAAAATGTTTTTTCTATATTATAATGGAAATAACATTTGGTAATTGGATAACATAATGGTAGTAACATTTGGTATCATAATGGTTAACTCCATACTCCCTATTAAAAAATGTTATTTCCATGTTATATTAATAAATATTTTTAACGGTTTAAAAGAGGAATCATTTATTTATTTCGGATTTTATTTATTTTCTATCACGAATTTCGTTTCGGTATTAAAGTTTTACAGATAAGGACCTAACAAGTTAAAAGCGATCAAGATTAAATTGTTTAACAATTATAAAAATTAGATAGATATAATTTTTAATATTATAATTATTTGCTATTTATTACAAAATAAACACAATTGTATTTTTGTATACTTGTAGTATTTATTTAGGACATATTTATACATTATTTTATCCAATATTACTTTTTTATAAATTTTTTTCCAAATTTACTTTTTTTGAAATAATTTTTATCC
Source organism: Caerostris darwini (assembly GCA_021605075.1). Taxonomy (NCBI): domain Eukaryota; kingdom Metazoa; phylum Arthropoda; class Arachnida; order Araneae; family Araneidae; genus Caerostris; species Caerostris darwini. Next base: position 674,215 of record BPLQ01009706.1, on the reverse strand, counting down.
AAAATTACTTTTTTCATAATTTTTATCCGAAATTACTTTTTTTTAAATAATATTTATCCAAAATTACTTTTTCCATAATTTTTATCCAAAATTACTTTTTCCATAATTTTTATCCAAAATTACTTTTTTTTAAATAATTTTTGTCCAAAATTACTTTTTTTTTTATCGAGCAAGCTTATATCTTTTAACAATTATAAAAATTATATCACTCTTATAATTGTTTGCTATTTATTACAAAATAAACACAAGTGCATTTTGTATAGTTGTAGTGTTTATTTAAGACATATTTATACATTTTCTTAATCCAAAATTACTTTTTTTATAATTTGTATCCAAAATTGCTTTTTTTATCGAGCAAGCTTATATCTTTTAACAATTATAAAAATTATTTATAATTGTTAAATCAATCTTATTATAACTGTTTTCTATTTATTACAAAATAAACACAGTTGTATCTTTGTATAGTTGTAGTACTTATTTAAAATATATTTATACGTTATTTTATTCAAAATTACTTTTTTTATCGAGCAAGCTTATATTTTTTAACAATTACAAAAATTGTATCAATCTTATTATAATAATTTGCTATTTATTACAAAATAAACACAGTTGTATCTTTGTATAGTTGTGGTCCTTATGTAACATATATTTCTACATTATTTTATTCAAAATTACTTTTTTTATCGAGCAAGCTTGTATTTTTTAACAATTACAAAAATTGTATCAATCTTATTATAATAATTTGCTATTTATTACAAAATAAACACAATTGTATTTTTATATAGCTGTAGTGTTTATTTAGGATATATTTATACATTTTTTTTATGCAAAATTACTTTTTTTTATGGAACTAGTTAGACCAATTCCATCAACTCATTTTGTTATGACAGTTGAGAGGTTGAATGCGAAAAGGTTTCTTACCGTGCCGTAGTTTATCTCGTCTTCCGAAAGCACCAAATATTTCCCTTCCATTTTGGATAATCAACCGATCGAAGGCAGCGATTCAAATGAACGAGTTCATATCGGAATCTTATCATTCGTACAAAAGCCTCGATTAGAATCACGAAAGGGGCGTTTCTATTTTAGCTTAAAATCAGTTGATTTTGATTCGACTCGATCCACACCGATAAATAATTGGGTTTTTTTTTTTTAATATTAATTGAATTTCTAGAAATAAATATTTAACTTGATTAATTCTTCTGAAATTTTTTTTTCTTCTTTCTAATGCAGCTGGCAAAAACAGACAGCTTGGTCTTAGATGCCTTAAGGCAAGTGCTGCCCAGACGTACTCACTTTGCATTACCCACGGGGCGCGTGTAACTTGAAGATAAGCCACGGACGCGGAGTAACAATGCCCCCACAACGCTCTACGATCCTATTAGACCGGGACCTACTTTTTAAAGTGGATTCTGAACCACTACAAACAACCATATAAAATTTATAAAAAAGTAATATTGGATAAAATAATGTATAAATATGTCCTAAATAAATACTACAAGTATACAAAAATACAATTGTGTTTATTTTGTAATAAATAGCAAATAATTATAATATTAAAAATTACCACTACAAATAACCATGGCACCGTCGGGACTCGAACCCGAAACCTGTGGTACCGAGCGCCAGAGCGCTAGCCACTCGGCCATTCAGGCCCAATTCTTCTGAAATAGGAACAACCAGTTGAAAGGGAAAAAATTGTTTAAGAGTTATATTACTTTTCTTAAAGTTCAACGACATTTGAACGCTTTTTCTGTAAAAATATAAAACATATGGAACAAACTTGATAACTTATCCTAAATTTAAATAAATTTCAACATATATTGAAATCATTTCACAACTAAAAATTGTTATTTTTAGTTTCTTTGAGTAACAAACGTATGACAATATTTTCCACCAAAACTATCCAAACCTGTCTGCATGTAGCTTTCATTTTAATGAATGCAACCTAACATAAAGTCGTTAATTTACTTTACAATTTGTAATTTTCCCAAATTTGTATTTCTTCTTCTTCATTGGCGCAACAGCCCCATAATGAGCCAATGCCATCTACCTACTGGCAGATTTCGAGATAGGAGATGTTTTCTTTTTACGGGGTAGGGTTTTCAGCCCCAACGCTCTACAGTCATATTAGGCCAGGACATACGGTTTTGAAGTGGATTACGGAAACTACAAACATCCATGGCACCGCCGAAACCTGTGGCACCATGTTGAATGAATTGAATTGAAACTCGAACTGAATGAATTTGAATTGAAACTTGTGCAAAGCAAAGCTAATTTCAAAAGTCAAAAACTGAATGCTATCAGTTGTTTAAGGTAAAAAAAAAAATCCTTATTTCTAACAATTTTAATCATTTGAATTTAATCTGTTATCTTAACAGTTAAGGTTCTTTATTTCGATAAAAAAAATTCTTTTGAGCATAGTAACTGAAATTCCAGTGATTATTCACGACAGTTTGAATTATTTACAACTAAAGTGGTTTAAAACTGAATTGTGAATTGTGATCATGCAAATACATGTATATATCAGAATAAAAATATTTCAAATTGCTGTCTCACAAAAGCAATATGAAATATTCAGAATTAAAGAATATTTAATCCGGCTATTTCCTTTTAAATTAGAGACATTGATAACTGCTTTTAGAGGTCAACCTTTCAAAATGCGCGAAAAAAATATTTAGATGAGTCATATCGTTATTTTTAGTATTGTTGTAGGGCTTGGGGCTGGGTGACTAGCACTCTGAAATTCAATGCCACAGGGTTCGATTTGGTTCGGTGATTGCTTGATTCGGCGATTCGGTTGGTCCATTGACGTTTATAATGGTTCGGAATTCACTTTAAGCCTCAATTTCCGGTCTAATATGAGTGTACAGCGTAGGCCTGACAACCCTACCCCGTAAAAAGTCAGCGTCACGTAGTCAAGTCAGACTTCTACCTCCTTTCATGAGATCGCATGGGTTCTTGGACTTGGTCTAGATGTTACTGTCTACCAAGTGGGATAGGAAGCAAACTGCTGTTGTTTTTTGTTCACGAATTCAACCTACAGTCACTTCCAAAACCGAATATATATCCAAAACTTCTAAAGTATTTATTTTATATAACGAATTAAATTTTACTACGAAACATTTTCCTTCTATTCCAGTCTAAAGAGTTATAGAAAAAGTTGATTTATTACTTTTATTTTTGACAAAGTATTCGATCGCCCATACTACTGTGCCCAAAAAATAAGATCAATTTTTTTTTCAGAAACTCTTTATTTATTCTTCCAAATTTATTTCATCGCCTTCAAAGTAATCCCCTCCAAACACAATGCACTTATGCCAACTTTTTTCCCAATCCTATATGTATGCTAAAAAGTCATCAGCAGGGATGACTTTCAAAGCGCGCGCCGATTCACGTTAAATCTCTTCATTCGACCCAAAACAATGTCCCCGGACTGGTTTTTTGAGTTTAGGGAATAGCCAGAAGTCGTACGGTGTGAATACGGTGGTTGTGAAACGATATGGGTCTCATTTTTGGCGAAAAAGTCATGAAGAATCAATGCGGTGTGAGCTGGCGCATTCATTTCAGTACCAATCCTTTGAAATTCCAACATCATCAACAAGGTCTAATCTTGTAGATCGACGGCTGGCAAGCACCAAATCTTTAATTTTTTGGACGTGAGCTTCGTCAGTTGAGGTTGATGGTCGACCAGAGGGCTCTTCGTCTTCATAGCGTTCTCTGCCTTCTTTGAACTGTTTATACCACTTCTAAATATTTCTTTCCGATATAGGAATGCTCACCGAATGCCTTTTGCAACATCCTACACGTTTCCGCAAACAAAACTTAACGCAAGTTCTTGCTCAATTAATTCAGACATTTCAATTATCGCCGGAATCAGTTTTAGCGTCTCACAAAGCCCAGAATAAATCAAGCACTAATGAATATTTTGACGTAAAATTTCACACAGATGTCAAGGACAGTGCCAACAACATAAAAAAGAAAAAAAATTGAAATTTCATAAGCCCTGGGAATTTTAAATTGAAAAATGGTCTTACTTTTTGGACACAGTAATACGTGGTTACATGCAGATCTAATACAAGATCTCAGAAGATATATTTCGACAATCGTGTTTTGTCTACAATTTTCTCAATTTTTTCTCGATATCGAAATGAACGAGCTGTTATTTAAGAAAAAGAAATCCAGACACTAAAATAATTTGAGTGGAATTAAATTCAGACCTTTTAATCTCATACAAAAGAGTAAACCAAGCGCCTTTTTTCCTCATATCAATCAATCGAAATATCTTAATTGGACTTGGAAAGTAAGATAACTTGAATATTCATGAACAGTACTAGAAATGAACAATACCAACAATATCTATACCATTTATGTCGATTAATTCCTTTAAAAGTTATTAAGTTGTAAAACTCATTGAAATTTATATACTTCAATCAATTTTCGCAAATATTTAGGGTTTTTTAACGTGGTGCAGTACAACTCAATAACGTTTCGTGAATAGGCACTACGGAACTGCAACACCCCTATTTCTACTCGATACTACCAATAATATTCAATATTTTTTGAGGGGTAGCATATCTTCAAGCTACACGTGCCCCCTGAGTAGTGCTAAATGAGTAACAGCCGTGTAGCCCTTGTTTATAGCATAAAGATTAACTCTCTGTATTGCCAGCTGCATTTGAGCAACAACATATGTATTCAATATAATTGTAGTGAGCATTAAATCTTCCCAACAGAGTTCATGCGCTATCTTCTTACTACGCTCTTTCTGACGATTTGTCAGAAATTATATGAGAGCGTTTGGCAACACGCATGTCTTTGGGTTTTGGTTCCTGAAGGTGTGCTGGCGACGAGACACGCTAGGCTAGTATTATGCAGCCCTTGTAAATAATTAATTAAATAATTAAATCATATTTCAATAAAATGATCTCTTGCACTCTTTATTGGTGACGAGTCTCAATCATCAACACACCATATAATGAATTTTTTTTTTCTTTAATTCTTTCGTTATACTTATATATTTCATAATCCTCAAGTTTAACCTCCTGATACAGTTGATCACATATCTAGACATTTAGTTTTTTATAACTATAATTACTATCACTAACAAAAAGAACAAAAATATCATTATAAATTATTCACTATAGAATCTTTCAACAAAAAAAATACAAATCTTATGATTTGGCTGCACTGATAGCGATATTTACAATTAGGATTATGAAAATAGCGTAAAGTAATATTTCTACTGTCAGTACTGTTGGATTATTTGAACAAATAGTTAATACTCGATCAAAATAATACCAGATATATTAAATATATTTAGATTTAATAATTAATGCTCGGAATGTTTGAAATGATTTCACTTAAAAATTACTATAAACTCTCAACGGCCACAAATGTGGACGTTGTGGGGGTTTTTTCTCCCTTTTTTTTTTTTTTTTTTTTTTTGAATTCGTATCAATATAAAATGAATGCATCGTAATAAAACAAAAAATTAAGTCATATTTTTTTCTCACTATAAAAAAAGTCCTCCTTGAAGAGGTTAATAATAGTAGTTCACCTCTAGTTCATAAAAAATCACAAAAACCTTGTCTAGGACTGTTTGTTTCACAATGCCATAGACGCGGTATTTGGCTTTTGTACGTATTCGCACACATCCAAGATAAGAAGCTGTTTATTCTTTTGGTTTCTAGGAAGTACGAGCAACGTTTCTTGTATTTTAAAAGAAATTTGTAAGTCGTCATAGGCTATGATTTCAAGAATTCTCGAGTTTTAGAGTAGTTCCATTATAAGGGTTTCATTTTCAATTTTGTCAAATTCTTTTATCTGCTATATTTTTAAAAAAACATTTCGATAAATTGAGATAAAGCAGCGTCAGCGAGCATACATCTCAAAATACCAAGTCAAGGTAAGTCAAGTCAAAAAACTGCTCTCTGGCCAGAAAAAGCACTCTCGCTGAAGCAATGCCTATCATGTTATGCAAGCTTATATAGTATATCTTTTGGATCAGCATGTATTGTGCTTAAATACCATTGTATCATATTCTTGTATGTGATAAAGCGTAGAATTAGATGGATATTGTACTTGATGTTTTCCTGTTTAGTTCATTTGGGTAGGATTAGTGTGTTTGGTTTGTCACTCTACGGCGGTCATGTTTTGCACACATTTGGCTAATTAGACAAGGACCTACAGTTTAACGTGGATTCTATTATTACTATTATACTACACCACACGACTGTGCCTAGAACTGAGTTGCCCCTATACAATTTTTAACTTGGCTTCCGAATCACTAACAAACATTGCTGCTACCGCCAGGATTCCGAAAAAGAAGCCTGTGGAAGCAAGGGCCAGAGAGCTAGTCAGTTGGCCATGAGGCTGAAATATGGGTAGGAGTTTTAGTCCTTTTATTTTACAGAAATTTTAAATATTTAACTATGATCTTCTAGCATAAGTAAGAGAATAAGTTTGGGGACTGTAAGTGAACTTCAACAGCTTACGTTTTTACAATTGTCTCTCTATTAGTAACTAAAGAAAGAGAAAAGGAAAATGCAAAAGTGTATAAAAAGAATAAATTGAAAAAGAAAAAATCCATTCAACACTTAATATTCAAACATATCTGCCAGGAATTACCACAATAAAAGTGTATTCGAAACTTTAATTCCGAACCAACCGAATATTTGGTTTTGTGGTTGTAATTGTTAAAAATGCAGTATTTTGCTTCCCATGTTTTATGTTTGAAGGTGATGTAACGTGAAAAAAACTGTCAAAAAGGTCCTTGTCTAATTAGCCAAATGTGTGCAAAACATGACCACCGTAGAGTGACAAACCAAACACACTAATCCTACCCAAATGAACTAAACAGAAAAACATCAAGTACAATATCCATCTAATTCTACGCTTTATCACATACAAGAATATGATACAATGGTATTTAAGCACAATACATGCTGATCCAAAAGATATACTATATACGCTTGCATAACATGATCGGCATTGCTTCAGCGAGAGTGCTTTTTCTGGCTAGAGAGCAGTTTTTTTACTTTTTTGACAGTTTGAACAAAAATAGGTTTTAAAAATATTAAGAAAATGAAAAGGACTGATAAACTTGAGAAGTCAAAGTAATGCGATGAAAATATAATTTCACTATCTCACTAAGCAAATTTAAATATAAAAGTGAAACTATAGAATGAGTAAAATATTAAAGTGAAACTTAGCGAGGCATAGTGTTGTTGTTTTTTTTTACAATGAGCATAACATAAAGATTAAAAATAGCCTTGAAATGTTATACAAAATACTAGACTCTATTTTCTTTAAGGAAATTTCGAAACTCATTTACTTATCTACGATGCAAAATGAAATCAAATCAAAAGTAAATCTATTGATATTTCGAGGAATAATAAATTTTGGATCTACTTTTGCGCTCAGATCCACAATGAGACTATTAGACAGATACTTGTTTACCATTCAGGAGTAGCGAGCTAGAAAAAAAAAATAAAACCTCGTGCATCTACGACACTACATTGGAATCTTTCCCAGGACACAAATAAAGGGAGACGAAGTAACTCACAGTTAGGGATTGCAATATTGGACCAAAAGTTCAATACCGGTTTTCGGTATTTTTTAGATCTTAATACCGGGATACTGGTTTTAATACCGGTAGTAGAAATTTTAGAAAAAGAAAGAAAACAGATTTTTTTGTTTTATTTGCCAGTTTTATTAGAGAATGTAAATATCCCCAAAAAAATTTGTATCTTATAAATTATAACAGTATATAAAGAATCACAAAAAAGTAAAGGAACGTCTTATTTATTTAAATCACAAAAAAGTGTAAATATCACTATTCAGTCAGTAGTACTATTACAAATTTTTGAAAAGTGATCTTAAAAACATAATGCATCAATTGTACTATCATTAAGCCTGGAACGTAATTTTGTGCAAAAATTACCAGCTGTCGAAAACGCTCTTTCGGCATCTACTCTAGTTGGTGGTACTGTTAGCAATGCGCAATATACTTTTTTCAAGTATTTACCTCTAAATTCTCATCTTCAGATAAATCTATTTCTCGTCGGATTGTTTTGGATATAGCTGATTTCTGTATTGTATTTTGATTTGTTGAAATTTTTTTAGTTATCACCAATTCTAATTTTTGTTCAAGAAACAATTCCTTTTCACTATCGACATTAATGTCATCGCAATCTTCGATAACTGTACCGAATTCTTCTGAATGTGGATAGGTTCGGAATTCTGAATAAGAATTCACAGATAAGAATAAGAATTCTAAATTTCTAGTAAATATCGAAAAAACGGTATTTAAACTTATGAATACCGGTATTACAAAATTGTACAAATGGCTCAAAATACCGGTATTCGGTATACCGGTATTGCAATCCCTACTCACAATCACTGAGTGATTCTCACCCTGCAGCCGGACTTTCTTAAGATTGTTCTCCAAGTTCCTTCCAATCAATTAATGCGGATCTGAGCGTCTTTAATTTCTAATTGTATGCTGCGATGTGTACCTTTCCATTAAATATCTGCCTATCTATTAATTTTTTAAATTATTAAATTATAGATCTGTGTTTTCTTTTCTTTAACTTAAATTCTTAATTGTCTCTTAACTTTAAAACAAATTTTAAAAAAATTGCTACAAACATTTGTTTGTTTTGAAGTGTTTGTTTGCATTAATTTTCTGTCACTGTTGTGGGTGGTCTGATGGCCAATTGTCTAACGCTCTGCCCCTTGATACCACAGGCTTCAGGTTCGAATCCTGGCGGTAGCATGGATGTTTGTTAGTGGTTCGGAATCCACATTAAACTGTAGACCCCCGTCTAAGTATCCTATAATGTGCAAAAAAACTGACTATAGAGCGGCAAACCAAGCCACTGTCGTGGCGCCATCTGTTGTATGCTTCTGAAACCATTAATATTATTACCACCATTATTAAACCACTAATTTTAGCTAGGAGCCACCTCTGAGTACACGCCTTATGTGTCTTTCTTCAGTTAACACAGACCTGTAATTTGTGTGAAAGAAAGAAAGAAATGCATAAGTTACTTTATGACATTTAACTTTTATTTTTACAGTTGCGATGAATTCTTCACTTAAATGTTTACAGCTGCGAACCATTTTCTTATGTTTGTTACGTATGTTTATTTAAGAAACGATCATAAGCGATGTTTTATGATCTGTAATCAGTATAACTCTTTTGCTATGCTTAACTGTATAACTTTGTTTGTGTTCTACTGTAACTTTATTTTGTTTTATTTTTTTGGGGGGGGACACTTAATTGTACTGATAGCTTTTGCTTTTTCCATCTTCTGCTTTAATTGTACTCATAGCAGATGTTTTTTTAGAAATTTTTCTATATTTTTTAATTGCATTCTTATCTCTTTTAATTTAAGCAACCTCAATTTGTTACAATTTTTAACTAATTTAAGATGAGGAGGTTAAGTGGTTCTTAAAACCACATTTGAAGTCCATTACCTGTACGCCCAGTGCCCTTAGATCCAGATTTTAAGATTTACATAGAAACCAGAGATGTGTTAAAAGTGTTTCTAAGTCCATCTATGACTGCCAGCTATAAATATAACTTAAGAAGATGACAGGAATTTTTTTAAAAAAAACTTCATTTGTAATTGACTTAACTGATGCCACAATACAGGTTTCGAAACACACACAAGTTTCATTGTTCTACAATATACTATAATACAAAATGAAGAAATATTTGAGCATTTTTTTCTATAAATTCTTTATTCCAGAAAATAAAATTGAAGATGGCATAGCAAAAACGTATTCTACAATAATTAAGCATAATTCTTCAAGGTGAGCAAAATTATGTCTTAGATAATTAATGGGGCAAATATCATGAAAAACAAAAGGAAATCCAAGCAAAAATAAAAGCAATTTAAGACAAAAATTTAAAAAAAAAAAATAATAAAAAAATAAACTTCGTTTATAGTTAACTTAACTGATGACACGACGCATGTTTCGAAACACATTCAAGTTTCATTGTTCTACAATGCAAGATGAGGAAATACTTGAGCATTTTTTTAACTCTTTATTCCAGAGAATCAAACTGAACATGGCATAGCATAACGTATTCTAGATCAATTAGACATAATTCTTCAAGGAAACTCATGATATTAGATAATTCATAGGATAAATGTCATGAAAGGGAAAAGAGCAGAAATCCAAGCAAAAAATAAAAGCAGTTTATTATGATGCAAATTTCCTCAACTAATTTTTCACCTCAACTAATTTAATAATGAAAATGCAGTGAATATTTAAAATCTTCTCAACAAAATAAAATAAGAAGAATGGATTTCGTCTTTAAACGAATAGGTCAAGCTTGAACTGTAACAATTTAGGTTATTATTAAAGAAAAAAAAATTTTAGTATGTAATTGTGTTTATGTATAAATTTTCTTGTTATATGTTGGTTTCATTTTACTTAATATTAAAACAATGGCTAAAAGTTTTGTGAAGTAGCGCCTTCCTCACTTTAATTTTAGCTACGGGCCACCTCTGAGTTACTTCGTCTAAGAACTTTTTCCTCACATTTCATTGTTGGTTAATCACCCGCGATAGACGCGGGTTATGTGTTTGCTTTTTTAATATTATATTTATGTATCACATCGTCATTTGTAATGTGTTAAATAAAATATTAAAAAAAATATTGAGGAAATATTGGAATTGACTGTATACATCCCCAGCTTTCAGATACCTCCTCTACGGTTCGTTGGACTAGATAGGTAAGAAACATTTTATGCGTAATTTTCTAGTTTAGTGGATTGTTTGGTGAGGTAAAGCGGTTTGTTTTTAATCCCAATACATTTCAGTAAGTGGAATTTCTTATTTTTTTTAAAACTGAATAAATATGACACTTAAGTAAAATGTTTCGCACAATTGAATATAAGAGAAGATGGGTCATAATGGTCCAGGTTTCAGGTTTATTTATTTATTATTTTTCCAGCTTAAAATAAAATACAAACTGATCCGGGAAAAAATAAATTTGAATAATTTTAGATGTCCACTAATTTTCTTATTGTATAATTTTATTGTTATATATAAAATTTATCATTTGTAGAGTCGACCAGGAGTGGAGTAGTTCACTTTCCTCTGACTACTATTACATTCATTTTAATAGACATTTGGTATACAATATAAATTAATATTCTTATGATTTTATTATGAAATTAAAGTTTAGTACACACATAATTTATACATTACTACTATCCCCAAAAAGTAAGAAAACTAAGTAATTATTTTTTTTCAAAAACTCTATATTTATTCGCCCAAATTTATTTCATCGCCTTTGAAATAATCTCCTCTGGACACAATGCACTTATGCCAACTTTTTTTCCAATCCTCAATGCATGCTAAAAAGTCATCGGCGGGGATGGCCTTCAAAGTCCGCGGCGATTCACGTTGAATCTCTTCTATCGACTCAAAACGGTGTCCCTGGAGAGTTCTTTTGAATTTAGGGAATAGCCAGACGTCGCATGATGTGAACACGACAGCTGTAAAACGATATGGGTTTCATATTTGGCGAAAAAGTCAAGAAGAATCAATGCAGTGGGAGCTGGCGCATTCAGTGTTTTCGGTACCAATCGAGATTTGACGCGTTTGAGGCCCAAAATGGAATCGACAGATCCTTTTGAAATTCCAACATCATCAGCAAGATCTCTAATTGTAAATCGATGGTTTGCAAGTACCAAATCTTCAATTTTTTTGGATGTGAGCTTCGTCGGTTGAGGTGGATGGTCGACCAGAGGGCTCTTCGTCTTCAACGCGTTCTCTGCCTTCTTTGAACTGTTTATACCACTTCTAAATATTTCTTTCCGGTATAAGAAGGCTCACCTAATACCTTCTGCAACATTCTATACATTTCCGCAAACAAAATTTAATGCAAGTTCTTTGTTCAAATAATTCAGACATTTCAAAAATCGCCGGAATCAGTTTTAGCGTCTTACAGAGCCAAGCGTAACTCAAACACTAATGATTATTTTAACGTCAAATTTCACACAGATGTCAAGGACAGTTCCACCAACCTAAAAAAGAAAAAAAAAATTGAAATTCCATAAGCCCCGGGAAATGTAAGTTGGTCTTACTTTTTGGACAAGCTTCTGCTCTGCTAGTCGATTGTTCGACCGATTCTCTGGCCTTCCACCTCATTGAAAAGTCTCAAAATGTTGCAAGTGTTTCAGAACCGACAGGTAGTCAGTATAGTCAATGCTTCGTGGTTTCAAACCCATAAAGACCTTAACCCTATCATGAATTATATAATGAAAATTTCAAAGCATTTTTATGCGAAATGCCCTCCAATTCGTAATGAAGCTATTCGCCCGTCTATCATACGGGCGTAAAAAGCTCCAGATAAATGCCCCGTGCTATTTATGACTCTGTTTTTGAATAATTTCCTCTACTGAAAAGAATGCGCGGCTTATACACTGGCCCGAATAGCTGAAATTACAAATTTGAGGAGCTATGTTTGGCTCTTAAACTTAAATTCTGCTACGATGCGAGACTCAAACCTATAAATACTGGCTACTTATAAATTTAATTACGGATTTAAATATTATAATAAATTGTGTTTAAAATCTTTATTTATCTTTCTTAGTTCATCCCCTTTCATGTAAAATTTTAAATGCCATTTAAAAGCTTTAATTATTTTATTTTGTGCAACAAATTCTTGACGCCCATAAACTGAGACGTCCAATAAATGGTGGAAAATGGCACCATATTGTGATCAAGTCTTCTATAAAGTAAGCAATACATCGTACTTCTGGCTACCATGTACACACATCCAGCACCCTTCATCGTATCTACCCCGCCAAAGCAGAAAGAAACCGAGATTCGGACTACTAATTGTACCCTTCTTATTTAAAGAATTTCCCTTAAATTTCATTCAATTTTAAAATTGTAAATCTCTTTTTACCAATTTCGAATTGAAGCAAAAGCGTAGTGTAATTTTTAAATCATTAATGAATATGTGGGGGTTTTCGGAGCTTATTTTACGGTACGTCCTTTTCCTTTCATGTTTTTCCATTAAAATCTTTATTGATCGAAAATCATTTCTCAACAATATTGTTGCCTCGGGGAAATTATCATTATTATCTTTAACAATGATATAGCATCATTGCAAGGTTTTGGATCAGTTGAAGGCAGGTCAAAATAAAATTTATCAGCTCTTTGATCTTTTGTACATCTTGAATTTTGCCCTTTTTTTTATTCGTCACATACTTTTAGCTGGTTTTTTCCTTATCTGCAGAAATTGGAGTCATCCAATTGTTCTTTGAAGAGGAGCAGCAATTTTGTCAGTCTCGGGACAAATAATGTTTCATTCAAAGTTACCATTGGATTGAAACAAGAAACTGATCTTGTTAGAATGTAGGTCAACAGGAATCGCTCTAGTAATTTTCTAATGTATCCAATTAGAAATAAACCGTGCTTAGCTGTCCTTCAGATGCTTTGGCTTGAAATTATTATATGGCATATCTTGACTTATTGGCTTGGCTTCCGGAAAAAAAAAAAGTAAAAAATTTTTTAAATAAAATGTATTTTTTTAACGGCAAAATTTAGGATTAATATATTTATTATAAAAATATTTATTTTGCCATAATAAATTTATATCTGCAAACTATTTGTAATTTAATTTCTAACAAACTTTTTATATAGATATTTAATACAGTAATTAAATAAATAATAATGAATAACTATTTTATCCAAAGTAAATAAAAAAAAAAAAAAAAAAAACTTAATAATACCAAAAAATTGACCACTTTCAGCTAAGTACTCTGTTCAATTTCAAAATGAATAAATCCTTATGAAATGAATAAAACTTATGAAATTAAAAGTTAAAAGAAGTTAAAGCTCTTAGTCTAAAAGATGGAAAAATTAAAAAAGACAAAGACTTCACTTCATTAACAAGCGAGCGAAAATGGTTGAATGTAAAATATTTTTCTTAAATTTTAAAAATTAAAGTTGTTAATATTTAAAATTTAACTTTTGGACTTAAACTTGCATCATTAAAACTTTTATCATGGAAGCCAATCCTTTTTTTTTATAAATAATTTCAAAAGAAAAAGAATGCTAAAAAATGTAATTTAATAATAAAAACAGTTCTGATACAAAATATCTTTTATTTTAACAGAACATTTTATAAATAATTAACAGCTTAAAATTCTAGAATTGAATTTCAAATTCTTAGAACAAGCACAACTATAATTTATATCAAGTGCTTTAGAACAAGAACACTCTAGACCAGAGATGTTTTAAACAAACATAAAATAGGAAACTTAATATTTAACAATTAAATAAATTACATAAATAACTCTTTAAAAATATCACTTTTACAAAAATTTCCAGATATTAAAAAGCAAAATATTTTCATTGAATTAAAATTAGCTAGTGACTTAGGACAATGATAAGAAATTTTAGAAAACAGATTTCAAATCAACAACATAAATAAAAGCAAAACACTTAATGTAAGTTTCCAAATACTGAATATGTCATGACTAAATAATAATGATTAGATATATTTATAAAAATAAATAATGGAACAAAATTAAAAAACTATGCAAGTTTAACTGCATTGGAAGAGAGTACACAAGAAATAAATTTAAAAGTTCACTAAATAACAGTTTAAAAAAAAAAAAGAATTTTTCACCTCAAGTAATTAAATATATTTCAGATATGAATAATATTAAATTAAATACAGTATATTTAAGAGAATTTATTCATTGTATCTCAAAATTAACACTTTTACTTTCAACAACAACAACAACAACAAAAAAAAAAAAAAAAAGTTACTTTCAATTGCTTGCTCTTATCTGAGAGATCTTAATAATTTTCATGTTTCTTTCAGAGCAAGATTCTCGACTTTAAGAGAATACAATTACATGGCTAATTCTATGTTTGTTTCTATGCTTTTTTTTTTTTTTTTTTTTTTTAAGTAAAATGTTCAGCCTTCAGCTTCATGATTTTCATCTGCACTATTATCATCTGAATTAAATGAGTCTATATAATAATAAAAGGCTGGTAGTATTTATAAAAAGTTTTATAACTGGCATTTAATTTAATCATAAAATGTAAAGGCTCAAAAGTAAAAAGCAACTTCCAAATTAATATGATATAGATTAAGTTCATATTTTTAACAACTGATAAATTACATTATACATAGAGTAAGCCTGCAAAGATAATATGGGTTATTTCATAAATTTTTAAGCAATTCAAATCAAATTTTTCGGGGAGGAAAAATATTTCATTTAAAAGATACAATTATGATATTTTAATGAACTATTTTAAAGTATTGAAAAATTACTACTAAATATAATTTCTACACTTATTATAAACCTGTAATAAATTTATTAAATTTTTTTCTAATTTTTGCATATTAAAATAAATATTGGGTTGGCAAGAAAGTATGTTCGTTTTTTACCATGTATTTAAAATAGTGAAAATTAAAATTACTTTCTTATCAACTAATAATTTTGTTATTTCTCTTTCTCTTGAAATATGCACACATATAATAAATAATAATTAAACACAAGAGAATATAAATAAAACTACTCAGCATTCATATCCCTGCAGTTAAAAAAATCCAATAATATTTAACATATATTAAATATATTTACATGAATAATTATAACACAATATTAAAAAAGTAATAAAATTTCATCAAATTAGTAACAATACATATTAATTTCCTTTTCAATGAATGATACAACTTATATGCAAGTTAAATTATATAAGTAGAACACAAACCAAAATAGTCATGGATATAAATATTATATAGAAATTGAACACATTAAATGAATGGAATGGTGAAAAAAATCTCATTGTGTGAATGAATATTTCAAAATTGTGCATATTACTTCAGTTATACTCATTTGTGAATATTGATGTAGCTCTGTCATATATCTGTATTATTTTTAATGAAATTAAACCATAAAGATATAAATCTATATAACAAATAACAGCATTCTCAATATTTCAAAACCTGTAATTCAACAGAAATTAAACAATTTAACACTACAGAAATTCAACACTACAGTTTTTTATGACCTTCTAGTTACCTTCAAAGAAAGTATTTGCCAATTTAATTATACAAAAATTGATACCGGAAAATGGTGAAAAAAGTACTTTTTTAATTTCTTAACTGTGTTCGTACATTTATGCATATAGCTTCAGTAATTTCAAAAATAAACTTCAGAAATAAGTAATGTAATCAGATTTTTTTTTTTTTACTATTAATTATATGTAAGTTTAAACTTCTTATCAAAAACTAGACTGTACATTAGAAGTACGATTAATAGTGCAAATAATTGTATTGTAATAATACTCTTAAGAAAAAACTCGAGAAATACACGAAATAATTTACATAGAAATCCTTCCACTTCCATTTTACAAAATTGTTTTTGAAGTATGTTGCAAGTGGTTATCAAGAATGAACTGTAATCACTAATTTTTCCAGAGCTAATCTTTGAAAAATTTATGTACTTTTTTTTTTTTTTTTTTTTTTATATATCAAAACTATTTATTTGGAAATTTCAGGCTCAAATACACATTATGTGTGAATAGTAAATCTATATTGATATAAAAAATAAATAAAATTTCTAGAAAACTATTTTTATTTTATATTTATAATACTATGATTTCTAGTTTACCTATATGTTATAGATCTTTGCAGCTAATAATTACTTCTACAAATTGTCAGATGTATTACTTTTGGTAGAAGTATAATATGAAATAAATCCTAATTTCATGTGATATTTACTATTTTACATTATTTTGTAAGATTGTTAAGTACTTCCAGGAAAATTAACAAATAAATACATATAACATATGAAGAAACATTTGAAATTCCCACCTCTAAAAAAAAATCTAAAATTTATTAATATTCTTAAGTTGAAACAGTTAAGAAAAAAAGCTATAAATTATTCATTTTACTTTTATTTAAAATTATTAATTTATATGTAAACTCTTGAAATATAAATTATAGCACTGGGATCATTTTAAATAACAAAAATTGATACTTTAAAAGAAAAGTACCTATACATAGAATAGCAACAATAACAAAGTTGATAAAAAAATATGTTATTCCTTATCTAAACATTTCTTTATATTCTTTAAATCCTTCATTTATATATATCCTATATTTGTTTTTTAACCGAAAATATTATTTTCTATTATAAGCATATTACAAAATCTACATCTAAAATACAACCTGTGGGCATATATATACCTAATAATTCCCATAATGGCCCAAATTATTAATTCTTCTTAATAAATAAATAATGTTAGAATGGATGTTAAACTTTTCAAGTAGAGTTGAAGGTAAGTAATGAATGTAATGGAGGGAATCAGGTCTCCTTCAACAAACATGTTTTGATATGCATCAGATTTTAAATAATATATATTCTCTGAATAAAAATTTAAACAATAATATTCAAATAATAATGAGTAAAAATGGCACATTTTAAATGACAGTAATAATCATACAAATTAGTTCAAATTTACAATTCACACGTAATTTAAAATGCCAAAAATCATATAAGAATGACTCATTTAAAAACCTCAGCAAGTAAGAGGATAGCAAATGATGTAAACAAAAAAATACCACCAGGTAATGATTGCATGATTGGATTCATGACAAATTTAGCTTTGCTATTATCGTCCTCCCAATGCATTGAACGTGTCACTGCTTTTTTCCACATTGAATACTTGAATTCTCTTTCATCTACTGTAATACTTGGAATAAAGACATCAGTAGTCACCTCACTAGAATCAGTAGAAGCAATATCCCAAACTTCAATTCCTTTAGCTGCTCCAGCAGCCATAGCAACTCCAAGTGCTGTAGTTTCAGGCATGGAAGGTAGAACAACTGGTAAACCTAACAGATCGGCCTGAATCTGCAAAAGCATTTTATTACTAGTCATCCCTCCATCTACTTGAAGTTTTTCCAATGGAAAACCACTATCCAGTTTCATAGCTTCTGCAATTTCCAAGGTTTGGAAGCACACAGCTTCTAAAGCTGCACGAGCAATGTGGGCTCGAGTAGAAAATTGTGTAAGACCACAAATTATACCTCTTGCACTAGGTTGCCAATAAGGAGCATATAAACCAGAAAATGCAGGAACAAAATAAACTCCATGGCTACTTTCAACAGAACTTGCTAGCGGTTCAATAAAAGAAGAATCTGCTATGATCCCCAAATTGTCACGAAGCCATCGAATTAGAGCTCCAGCAATAGCAACAGAACCTTCTAAAGCATATATAACAGGTTGATCTGGACCTAGTTTATAAGCAACAGTTGTCAATAATCCATGTTTTGACCATACAGGAACTTTCCCAGTGTTACATAACAGAAAGCAACCTGTTCCATAAGTATTTTTGGCTGAACCAGGTTTCAAACAAAGCTGACCTAAAAGTGCAGCACTTTGATCCCCTAAGCAACCTGCAATAGGAACTCCATTTAATGAACTTCTTGATACATATCCCAAAATCTCAGAACTACTACGGATATTAGGCAGTATAAACATAGGGATTTGAAAAAAGCTACATAACCAAGAATCCCACTGCAAAGTACGAATATCCATAAGCATAGTCCGACTAGCATTACTAACATCAGTTACATGAATTCCATTATTAATACCTCCAGTTAAATTCCATATGATCCATGAGTCAACAGTGCCAAATAAACACTGATTTTGTTCAATAGCTTGCTTCACTTCTGGAATGTTTTCAATTAGCCACCTTAATTTAACAGCACTAAAATATGTCGCTATAGGCAATCCACACTTTTCCTTAACAGCTTTTGATCCTCCTTTCTTTGACAAAATCTCAACAATGTCAGCAGTTCTGGAATCAAGCCATATTATAGCATTGTATAATGGCTTACCCGTGTATTTATTCCACACTACAGTTGTCTCTCGCTGATTAGTTACTCCTATTGCTTTTATATTAGATGGGTCAATTTCAAATTCCCGAAGTTTTTCAACTGTTTTATCAATACATATATTAACATTGGATAGAATTTCTAAAGGATCTTGTTCAACCCAACCAGCTCGTGGATACAAAAGTTTAGTTTCTATTTGATGGTACGTAACAATTTCAGCTGAATCACTATCGAAGATTAGAAATCTCGAACTGCTAGTTCCTTGATCCACAGCTCCAATTAAATTAGAAACTTTACTCGAAATCTTTTCAGATTCAGACATGTTAAAAACTTTCAATCAAATATCTGATAGTATTACTATTTTCATAAACTTTCACATCTCACACCTACAGACCAAAGTACAGAAACAACAAACAGCACCAATGCGTTTACTCTACATGCACAGAGAAACACATGTGACCTTGTCAGAATCACAGATACAGTTAATACTAAAATAAATGCCGCCAATATATTATTGTATATAAGAATATTATCACTCACAGATCTTGCTCTCAGATCGTGAAATTTCTGTGAAAAAGTTTTAAAAACTTTTTTCTTATAGAAATTTGTCTTAGGAAAGGGGAATCAGAATTTTTGAAAAGATCGCTGGAATTTTTCATAATATTTTTTTTTTCCAATGCAGCTGGCAAACAGACATGGATGTCTTGGATGCCTTAAGGCAAACGCTGCACAGACGTTACTCACTTTGTATTACCCAGGGGGAGCGTGTAACCTGAAGATAAGCCACGGACGCGGAGTAACAATGCCCCCGCAACGCTCTACGATCCTATTAGGACCGGGACCTACGGTTTAAAGTGGATTCCGAACCACTACAAACATCCATGGCACCACCGGGACTCGAACCCGAAGCCTGTGGTACCGAGCGCCAGAGCGCTAGCCACTCGGCCATTAAGGCCCCATTTTTCATAATATGAACTATATAATCCAACAAAAGATATATGGCACTGTTTTCAGACAAAAATAATGCGAATTTAACTTACTAATAATGCGACTATAAACTTACTAGTACAGGGTGGCCATAAAATAACTTTCCCACTTTGGAGGCATCTGCAAATAAAACTAATGAACAAAATGAAACCAAATTTAATTTACAGGCTTTGGTTTGTCATTCTACGGTCAATTTTTGCACACTTTGGGCTAATTAGACCGGGTCCCGCAATTTAACGTGGATTCTGAAGCACTAAGAAACATCCGTGCCACCACCAGTATTCGAACCTGAAGCCTGTGATACCAAAGGCTAGAGCGCTAGTCAATTGGAAATCAGGCCGCTTGCAGGCTACGCACGATACAGAGAGATGACTTCCGCAAAAAAAGTCGCCGATAGGGAAGATTTTGGAGCTGCTGTCACATACGCACTTTGAAGTTTGTACAATACTTGTGAAGACAAAATTTTCAAATTTCTTAGTGCTTACGTGACAGCAGATACTATTACTTGCATCGTTACTGGTGATAAATATCGGTTAATGGGGGAAACTTTTGCCATTCCTGAATTGCAGCAAAGACAGTGCTTGAACATGACCATTTTTATGCAGGAGCACGACCACATATTCTTCATTCGGTACATAACCTTTTACGGCTGTGTTATGTTAATGAAAAAGTTATCCGACAAAGTTTTCTAGCGAAATGGCCAACTCGTTCTCCAGACATGTGACTTTTGACTGTTGGAGTACCTTAAATCTGTTGTGTATGCTGATGGCGTTGTAAACCAAAGCTCCTTGAAAGAGAACATAAGACGAACTGTTACAAACATCCAAGGTACAGCACATCAGACACCGGATGCAATATCTTGCATACAGGAAAGGTCAGCACATTCAAAACAATCCCCTTGGCCCTGGGGACCCTAATATTGATTAATAAACTATTATTTGAGTTTCATATTGCTGCATGTGCATTTTTTTATTATTCGAACATTATAATGAAAGTTAACATAATTCATTTTCAGTGCATTCATTATAATGATTAACTTTTTTTCATTTCCAACAGCTCCAAAATCACGTATGAACTAGGAAATTGGAAAAATCTACCTATATTGCTGAAATTTCATAGTGCATACGTGACAGCAGGGCCCAAATCTCCTCCCATCGGAGAGTTCTGGCACATTTTTTACGGAACTCATCTTCCCCTGTCTTCCACAATCTATACTAGTATATGACATTTGGTTTCATTCAGTTGATTAGATTTAGCTGCAAATGCCTCTAAATAGGCAAAGTTATTTTATGGCCACTTTGTATTTAACTAGTTAGAAATTTTAATCTTAGAATCTTATAGTACTTTTTTTTTTTTTAATTTTGGAATATTTACCCTGTATAAAAGAGGCATATGTACTTCAGAGCTCTACTTTATCCAAGTTTATATGGTATATGTCATAATGAAAAATGTCATATTAAATGTCGTTTAAATGTCATATTAAGCTTTATTGGCATTTTAATGTCAATGATCCTAGTGAATCACTAAACTAAATTATTATATTATCCCTTTTGTTAATCTTATATATAATTATAATATATACACAGATTAAAGCTTCTCAATACTAAATAGTTAATTAATATCCTAATTCAAAAACCAAATACAGAAAATAAATGCAAAATGAATACCAAATGTATATTAATACATTTTCAAACCGGGCAAAAGACATTATATTATAATGTTAAATTTTACAATTTTATTTAAAATTTCATTATTAATAAAAGTATTTATTGAAACAGATAAGCTGTGTTTAATTAAAATTTCTGCCTTATTTGTAGAGATACATAAATTTCTGGAAACAAAGATATACACATTATATTTCTGAATATTTTATTATATTATTGTTTTTAAGTTCATCTAAATGATTGAACATGAGGATTTTAATATGCATTTTATATAAAAAGTAGAGTTTATAACCCTCTTGACAAACAACAAGAACAGGAGTTCAGCAACTTCCAGATGGTTAAGATGATTAATGATTGCATGTCACTGAATATTAGAAGAGAAAATAATATAACCAGAAAAAAAAACAGACCCTTACAGAAGCGTCGGTTAAAGTTGGGAGTAGGGTTATTGAAAATACTGAGGGCACAGATGCCGGAATGTCTGTTATTAGGCATGATTTGATTTATATTTGTTCCAGAGAAGGCAAAGGAAAGATAAAGATTGTCTCGGAGTTCGACGAGGAGGAGTTGACTTGGTTAGTAACTATACTGATGAAAATCAATGATTAACAGCATGACAGTGCATGGTAGTGCGGTCCTGTAGTTTCTGTGATATCGATGAAGTTGGTTTATGGTACGTTTATTTCCTCAGCCGTCCGCAAGACATTAAAAGACAAAAATATATATCCCTGAAAAGGAAGCAGGAGCAGAAGGTCTCGAACCCGATTCCAGGCAAATTAAGCAGAACCGCGTCCACGTTACGCCTCTGGTAACCAGTGTGCAAACTCTCAACCAAGAACTATGTTATCCCCATGCACATACTAATCTGGATCTGCATTGGGTTAGGGGCCTGATGACCGAGTGGCTAGAGATCTGGCGTTCGTACCAAGGTTTCGGGTTCGAATCCCGGCGGTGCCATGGGTGTTTGCAGTGGTTCATAATCCAGTTTAAACTGTAGGTCCTGGTCTGTTTAGCCCTCGTGTGCACAAGATATCCGTAGAGTGACAAACCGAACTGTACTGGGTTTTATTGTGACTGAATGCAGAACAAATGAACATTCACTGAGCGGTCTTACATGTTCATGTAGTATTTTGATTATTTTAGACACAATGTTTATAACTTTATATAAACTCATGTTTGTGAAAATTGCAACACCATGAAGGACTTACGCGAGTGAGCTGAAATTTTCAGGAAATGCAAATTAGCGCATGATATGCAAATGATTAGAATTTCAAATCCGTAGCGCATGCGTATCCTGAGCAGCGCCCTCTGAACGGCGGATGGATCCGAACAAATAGACGGCTGTAGCGAGGCGAGTATGGTTATCGGTGGTTATCTGCTAGTGGTAAACGTTAGCTCAATCGTTACTTATGCCTCTTCCACGAAAGAGAGCGAGATTTGAACAACTTACAGAATTTGAACGGGGGAGAATCATCGGCCTTCGTGAAGCTGGATTGTCTTATCGTACAGTAGCCGCTCGTGTGCAGCGTAACAGCAGCACAGTGATGCGTCTTTGGAAGCAGTGGACGGACGAGTGTCGGACAACTCGGAAATCCGGGAGTGGACCCCGAAATGTGACGTCAGCTTGCGATGATAGACACCTGGTCCGCATGGCGTTGACGGACCATACAGCTTCCTCTAGACAATTGGCAGCACAGTGGTCAATAGCTACAGGTGTTTCATTGTGTGCTTCGTCAATTTGTAGACGTCTGCTGCAGCGTGGACTGCGCGCAAGGACTCTTTTATACAGGATCCCTCTCACGCTAAACCCTCGCCGCCTGCGGCTACAATGGGTGGCTCAGCATAGAGACTGGCGCGCTGATTGGCAGCATGTAGTGTTTTCTGATGAATCCCGCTTTAATTTGTACCATGATGGCTGCATTCGTGTCAGACGCTATGCCGGTGAACGCCACCTTCCGGAGTGCATTATCGAACGCCACAGTGGACGAACACCCGGAGTTATGGTCTGGGGTGCCATAGCATATCATGGACGATCTCAATTGCTAAGAATTGTGGGCAATCTGCAGAGCAACCGGTACATCGGTGAAGTTCTGCAGCCCCAAGCTGTTCCCTTCCTTCAAAGCTTGCCAGGCGCTGTATTTCAACAGGACAATGCCCGCCCTCGTATCGCTAGGACAATTCAATCCTTCTTTGCAACGCGGCAGGTACAGCTTCTTCCTTGGCCTGCGTATTTCCCGGATATGTCGCCGATTGAACATGTGTGGGATTTCGTTGGTCGGCGTCTCGCTCGTGATCCTCGTCCTGTTGCTTCTGCAGACGAACTTTGGGTGCGCATACGAACAATATGGAATGCTCTTCCTCAGGCAGACATTCAAAATTTGTTTGACTCCTTGACACGTCGTGTAGCAGCACTTATTGCGGGCGTGGTAACTACACAAAATACTGATTCCGATCTCTTGTTATTGTTTTTTTGCTTTGAACATTTAATCATTTATTTGTACTACTACCACTCAACTGTGTATTAAATTTCATTCAATTATGACGATTCCTCCATGGTGTTGCAATTTTCACAAACATGAGTTTATAATGTCTCGTACACTTTTCTTTAAAAGAAATTAGAAACATTATTCTGGATAGATTTTGTTGTATTACTTTTAAGGGTCTTTGTATCCTCCGTACCGCCCGGAACTTTCGCGCGACTATGCACACTCCCTTCTCTCTTTCTCTCTCTCCAATTATCGGTTCCAAAGTCTAACCGGCGAAAAAAAACGTACAAATTCCAAAGTCTAACGCAAGGTTCAACCCGTCCTTGAAAGGAGGATCTATCAACCTTGAACTCTTCGCCGTTGGCTATATTTTGTTTCGGGAAGACAGGCTAGATCCTTATTATTTATATTTAAAAATTACTGTATTTAACAATTGAAGATAGCTTCTGATGGTTTCATTAAATCTTGAATACTAAATACTATTTCTAATACGTTTGTAGAAATATTATTTCAACAAGCGTTCGTCTTCATCCTTGAAGGCCGACAACGGAAATACAAATTACGAAAATCAAGCGGGACATTATATACCCGAAAAACGTCTACATCAGTGAAAGTAAAATTATTAGCTGCAGTTACATCACTTAACGTTAAAAATTTCTTAAAAGTTACATGAAATAAACTTTCGAAGAATTAAAATACTAAAAAGCATAAAGCTTCTGGTATAGTTAGGGGTCCATTACATGATACCTGCAAAGCGAATAAATTTGGTTGGAAAAGTAATAAAGTTCCGTCAGAATTCTTTTGATATGGATGAATTTTATTGTAGGTGTCTAAATATCCACTAGATGGAGCCACTAACCTGGTATTAAGAAATTAAAACACTATAGATACTATTGTTTTATAAAATTAAATGAAGAGATAATGCTAAAAGATTTAAAAAATTAAAATTTAGAAAAATTTCAAAATGATTTCAACTAAGTACGATGGCCAACATTTGAAATATTTAAGAACCACTAGTAGCAGAGAAAATTTTGAAAGTTAAGAGCTGAAAGATAGCTTTCAATTCAAAATTTGCAACTTTAGCAAACGCTAGGTACTTATACTTCGTAACCTAGGGAACAGGTTGGCCAAAAATTATGACATTATCCAGATTTTCAATATTGCGTTTCCGACTAAATAGAAGGAATGCCCTTTTAGTAAGATTAACTTTGGTCTTCTAGGTGGTTAGTCTTTTAAGTTTAGGCATGTATATATTGATTTGTACAACGACAGTATTTGGTGATTAGTGCCGACTGATAATCACTACGTCATCTGCAAACATGGCTAGCCGGCCTTAATGTTTTAAAACTATTTCATAAAACAATTTAAGATGCTTCTTAATATGCTTTTGATGGTTTCATTAAATCTTGCGTACGAATGTCGTTTACAGAGATTATGAATAAGCGGAGACCAAGTACTGATCCCTGGAGTACGCCACTCCCGATTTGTTGCAACCTAAAATATATATTGCCACCTCCACTTTGAATTTGCGAGACCCGAGATACGAGTGAATTAATTTAATTGAATGAACCGAAATTTCAAGCTCCAAGAGCTTTGATATCAAGTCATTATGCCAAATTTTATCAAAGGTTTTGAGCATGTCCTGAAATAATATTAGTGTAGCTTTACGACTGATAAAGCCTTCATGAATCAGCTCATTAACATGTAGTAGTTAGTGCTTAATTCTTTTCTGAACCATAATTGTTCAGGAACGGAGAGATAATTTTCTACGCAGTGTTGATCCAGACGTTTAAAAAATAGAATATACAAGTATTTTGCTCATGCTACTACACAATGAAAGGGGACGATAATTTTGAGATTATGCTAATTTACTATAAGGTTTTGGAAGAGAGATTACTACGGCAGTATTCCATCTATTTGGAAGATAACTCTTAATAAGAAAATTTATGAGGTAGGTTATCATCAGAAGATAATAAAGTGAAAGAGATCTAGACTCCGACTTCCTCCGTATTGATTTTTTTCCAACAGAATTTGCATGTCGTCGTTTGAGGGAGTCAATGACTGCAGTATTGGTGCGTCTTAAGAAAACAGGATTTTCGACGTCTTGGTTTGTTTCGAACTAAAATCGAAGTCTGTCCATCAAGAAAAAAGATTTCTCCTTGCGGTATAGGCAGAGTTTCTGTTGGAAGGCAACAGAAGGAATGTTGGTGTAAGGTTTCCGTAGTAGATACGAATGTCCAAAGAGAGAGTTTGACAAAGGTGATAATGATTACATGTAGATAATTCTTCAATGCTGCCACTGTTACTATGCAAAAGTTTTGATGAGATTGCTTGTCTCGATACATTTCTGATAGCAACATTTCCGGATCGCAGGATATCTTGACCGCTACCAAGATCAATGGAGTCTATTCCTATTTCCAATACTATTTTTAATTGCTAGAGGAAATCTGACTAGTGACAGTTTGAATCTGGACTTAGAATTATGCTTCAGGGTGTCTCTTCAAAGTCTTTAACATAATTAATGAGACGGTCAGCATCTGTACGGATTCTCAAATGTAGATATGGGAGGGTCTTACTAATCAGGAGTCTAAGTCCTCATTAGATTCCGAGAAAGTCGTCATTCTATTTACTCTTATAAATTCCTATCAAATCAAAATTCATACAAGTCTGAAAATACTATCCTGCAATGAAAGATAAGGGTTTAGGTGTTATCAAGAACACTACTAAATAATAAAATCCGAAACTAATCTTAGCAAAACAAGGCGAAACAAATTCGGGTAAATTTGAGCGAGAAAAAGTACATTCAAACAAACAAACAAACAAAAAAAATGAATTAATTCGAAAAAATCAAGACACGAGAGAAAAAATGACGTCTTATGCCCTCGAGTAGGGAGTAAAACAACATTAGAGAGATAAGGAAAAGCACTAAAGAAACTCGTTTCGATACGATTAGTTCAGATGTTCTTCTGCAGATGGCAATGATCAAACTCGTATTATGAATCCGTTCATGCTTTCGATTTTGAATTTTAACATGCATAATTTAACCAATCATCTAGCCAGAAACTCATGGGTACGAGCTTGGCCTATAAGGATATCACTAGAGCTCTCTGATACTCGATCTCGAATCCCAAATTCCCCTTCTTATAGTCTTGGCCATTTTTTTTATCCAACTCAGTCCTCAACTCTTCCTTCTCATCTGCTTCCTGACCTGTGAGAGCGTATCGATTGCTTTTTCCCCCCTTGTGGCACATTCTTAATAGTCTTACAAATTCTGGAGCCATACAATATTAAAAAAAATTATTAAAATATTATGTTTTTTATTTTATTGCTGATTAAAAGATCAAGTCCTTTGTCAATAAATGAGCCATCTTGGACACAGGATCCTTATCTACTTAATTATTTTTAATGCGTTATTCATTGCTCAAAACTTCCATTTTAAAACTGCATTAAACGTAAAAGTAGTTGTTGCTACATAATACATTAAAATGGGCAATCACATTTTTTTTCATTGAACATTTTAGACAAGAGTATTAAAAAAAACAAAATGATAAGTAAAAATCATTCGACTAATCCTATTTGCCTTTAGTTACTACGAAATTCCAACAAAATGGTAAAATTCTTATTAAATTAAGGCAATATCATGCATCGAATTCTTTATTTGCTTTTATATTATATAATATTAAGAAATTTTTTTTTTATGTAACGAAAGGAAACATATATATGTTACATAATTTACGAGTTTTTTCCTTGTGCAGCCCACGGCCTGCACGAAACCGTTGCAATCCTATTCTAAAGGATATGACTGTCTGAACCAATTGTAAATGTTTTGTTAAATATGACTACATGAGTTAACAGATGCATATTTCAAAAGTGCCGATTTAATCCAACCATTGTGTGAATATGATTAGGGGATTTGGAACAGTGAATATAAATTTAAAAATACTGATACTTAGGCGAACCTTACAGTTGAGCCGTCCTCATTTTAAAAGGTTAAATTGATATGGCGGACTAGGCACGAACCTGAGAATTTTCGGTTTACATACCAATTAATAAAGTCATAGCATTGCTACAGATCAGCACAGTATAAAGTAGAGAATTCGAAATTTGATAAGAATTCCCATTTCCAGTATTTTTATTTAGAAATGAGTTTATTTGCAAAGTTCTTGTGCGACATTATTTTAAAATAAATAGTATCTGTCAATTTTATTGACAATAACTGAAACTTCTATTTAGCAGCATGTTTGGAGAAAAAGCTTCACTGACGCTGATATGCTGCACTGAGGATAAAGTTGATCTATTTATTTAACATTTTAATGTGTATAGGAAACTAAAAATATGATCGGCGACGTTAGTCTTTTTGTATTTTCCTTGTTTGATGTTGGATCATTGCTGTTCCTCACTGTTTTTGTTGTATCCTTTTTTTGTAGCAATTTTGCCTGTTTATATTTCATAATTGATTCCAAAAGTATAGAATTATTTTAGGATATTTTCATTAGGAATAAAAATTTCGAGATAATAAAAATTGTCTGCACAGAAAACTACACTAATTCTTCTTTAATTCTAAATAGAATTTAAAGGAAATCATATGAATTATTTTTTTCAATTTTATCAGGGGAAAAGGATTGAAGTTAAATATATCATATTTTACATTTAATTTCATTATTTTACTTTTACTGTTTGAATTATACTTTAGATCTTAATATTAGATTTAATTATCTAAATGGAAATCTGATTTAATTATAAGAAATCTATTTACTAATTTTTAGTTTTAAAATTTTGCCGTGCTAACGATGCTTTTTCGTGCAGTTTTAAGCTTCACAGTTTTTAAAAAAAGAGATAATTTTATTGAAAGTTAGTAAACCAGAATTAACAAGAAATTGAATAAATTACTTGATTAAAATTATTTAATTGAAAAAGTTAAATTTAGTTAAGTTAAATATACTTTACACACTTGTATAGATGTTCCAATACTTCAGCATGGGTTTCTATTTTACGAGGCTAGAAATTTAAGTACTTTTGGAATAATATTTACTACATGTTCTATATCTTAAAGAAGACCTATTAATAACTAATTTAGCTTAACATAATAAGAACATTTGTTGTAAATTAAGTTGTTATTGATTTATTGTTGTTAATTTATCAACATCTTGTTGATAAATTAAATTTTAAAATAACTCTACTTAACTCAAAATTCAGGTTATAACATTATCAGATCTTGAATGTGATTATTTAAATGCTCAACAGTGTTGTTCAAAGTTAAATAAAGTAAGTAATTTAAAAATTCTCCAAGACCTTTTTTTTCCAATTTTGATTGTATGCATGATCAGATTTTACTACAACAATATTTGAATAAAAACAGAAATTCACTGATTGAGAAACTTTTTCTATTGTAGAGAAAGTCAACATTTTGTTTAATATAATTTACTTGCTTTATCTTGGATAGATTTAAAATGGTAAAATCTGAATTCAAAAGGTCTTCTTTTTCTAGTGATTTTTATTAAATTTTTTTTTTGTGGCAAATTATTTTGTTTTAGATTAGATTGCAATCCTTTTGCATTCTTTATAAACATTAACAGCAATGATAGAAAATTTTAGAAAATAATAGAAACTTAATTGAAAATTAATGCATAGTTAAGAACGAAAAGTAATTTTCTTGACTGTGTACTGATCCAAATTTGGCGACTTTTTCATTGTCAACTCCAGTCAGAGCTCATTTTCAACTTGCATTGAAGAGGAATCATTGTGCTTAACTTTTTGGGGGACGAATCTTGCAGATGATTTTGCAAATAAATAAAATACTAAAAAAATAGGAAATATTTAAAATTTGACAAAGTGAAGAGTAAGCTCTGAAAAAATTAAAACTTAGTTTAGAGCATTTTGGATGTTATCCATTTATTACTTTCTTGTATTTTGTCAGGAAAAATTTCATATATTATTTTACCCATAAAGCATAAATTAATACAGAAAATATTTCCAATAAAAAAATTAACTCATTTTCTTACAGAAATTTTGATGAGATTTCACGAAATAGAGGATAACTTAAATAGTTTTTAAATTAATCATTAATAGATTCATACTGGGAGGTAGAAAATAAAAAATATTGAAGAACCTAGTTTAAAAATATTTATAAGAAAATGTAAGAGGTAAAAAGATAAAAATTAAATCCATGTATAAAGCCAAAGAAAATGACCATTTGATAATTTGACAAACTGAAACAAAGATAAATTATAATATAAATTAAAATAATCATACATATATGACCTTATAATTAATTAGAAATAAAGAAAATGATAGATTATCTAATTTTAAAAAATATTTTTAATGTATTTAAAATAATCTGATATTAAATTATTAATTATAATAATGTGATTTGATAATTATTGTATTTGATATTCAGTTTTGTTTCATACCTGAGGAAGGAAAGTTTCTTTGTGAATGGATAGTATAGTGTAATCCATGCAATAAAATTAACATCAAGAAGGCTCTGAATTTCAGAGTCATTGCTTTGAGCAAAGATCTTCATCTGCCTGATACCCTGATGTTTAGCTGTCTGGGAAATGCATTTCTGCAATTGAAGGTGCAGCTGCCGAAACAATGAGAAAATGGAAATTTACTCCCTTAGGATCATGCAGGTTTCTCGAAGGAGAAAATGGAACTACCAACACAGTTTAAAAAGGGCCTTGTCTGGTACTGAAATCTCATAGAAGGATTTAGGCCATTATTCCAGTTATCTTGAAAGAATCATTATCACATCATTAAGAAAATAAATAATGTAAGAATTCCGAGGATACCAGATTCTAAATGTAAAATTGTACATTGTATGACAGTTTAATTAACTTCTTACCTTGACTTACTACAATGGAAAGTTCCAAGACGAAGCAGTATAGCAAAGATTTCTTATAAATATGGAAAGGATTGCTATTTTAGTTAATTAGTTGATTTATATAGTTCTAAGATAATCTTGATTTCTTAAAAAAATGGTAAAGGTTTAAAAAAATGCTTGAATGTTTGGAAATTCCTATTTGAAATGGTATAACAATTGTTATACCATTTCAATATATGCAGTAACTCTCTGGTTAAATCAATAGCTATTAATTTGAAATAAATGTGTCTAAAGCTTGTGGTTACTTCTTGCATTTCAGCATGTGTTTATTTTGAATGAAAACTAAAATCTCGTAAATGTTGATGTTTCTTCTAATCTGACAATTTTGATAAGCAGAACAGTCATTTTTATTTTGGGATATAATTTTCAAGTTTTGTAGATGGAAAATTCATTCAATATTTTTGGTCTTATTGTTAATATTTAGCTTTATGCTCATGAGGTATTTTGAAATATATATAAATTAGAAGCCTGAAAATTCTTTTTATTGGTCATTCAATTAATATCTAATATATATAGCCTATTATTTTATTTAAATTTTAAATGAGGTATTATACCATCATAATTGCAGTTGAATCTTAGTAGCTACTTTTGTTTTTCAATCATTGTGTTAATTCATATAATAACAAATGAGTTGGCGAATTAAGAAATGTATTTACTTAAGTTCTTCAGTTCACCCCAGTTAGCTTCCAACCAGTGATTAGCTAATATATATATCTATATATATTTTAAGCTAATACTAGCATAATTATTATTTTCAGAAAATGAAACTTTTCAGCTAATTTTTTTTTTTTTTTAGATAAAACTTTGAATTTAAGATAATCATGACATTTATTCTCTGTTTTAGATAATTAAATTAAAACTTTAATAATTTTTTTTATATATTTTAATGCTTTATTAAGAATACTTTTTCTGAAAATGAAATAAGCTTTCTATATCAATAATTCATACAACAAAGATTTATTTTATATGTTATTTTTAAGAATATAATTGTTGTCTGATTGTTTATTTTGCTACTGTGTTTTTAAATATTTGTTGACTATTCTTTCCACAGTGGATTATACCAGAAATTATTGCTCAGGGATTTGTTACTATACTAATGCTTATTGAATGGCACTGGATTTTGTTTCTGATTAATTTACCTATGACTTGCTGGCAAGTTTACAAGTAAGATTATCAATATTTTGATATTTTATAAAATAATTATTGCAATTCTGTTTATTTTAAAAAGTTTATTATACACGACAGTATATTTACGTAGCATATAAGTAATAAAATACGATGAAAGTAATTATTTTAATTTCCTGCCTGTAGTCTGCAGATTATAGGTTTAAAAAAATCTTAAAATTTCTTGGTGAGATTAAACAGGCTAATTATATACTGCTGTATATATTCTATGATTTTATTTACTGAGAAGTTTTGATAAAATTTAACTTAAAGAATCTATGCTAAAAATAGCTCCCCCCTCCCCCAACAATAGTGGGCTAGCCATATCTATGTCTATTATCCTGAAATTCAAAAGTTATATTGTACAACTACATAGACAAATGGATACAGTAGTAATTTAAAATTGTGTATTTTAATATGAGAAAAAATATGTTTTTTATTCATTTTAATACAAAAAATCTTGATTACTAATCATATAAATTTATGCACTGTCGAAGAAAAAGAATGTTTGCTGCATAAACTAGGTATAGGATTTTTTGTTGTTCATTTAATTTAAATTATAATTTGTCAAATTGTATTCTATGAGAATATTTTTCTGCCTATTTCATTTTATTTATATTCAGATGTGTGTTTTGCATCAGTAAAAATTTAAAAACAAAAGGTGAACTTTGATAAATTTCAAAATAAAGATTTGATCAACTATTTAATAAAAGATAGGACTTTTAGGTTTTTTTTGTTCAATTAATCCACTATTATATATTATCTGAAATTGATTTTGCATTATTTTTTAACTAAGGACAATAAAAAGATATAAAGGATTTTAATAATGATATAAATGATTAATTTTGCTATATTTGAAGCTTAAAAATGAAAGCAGAAATGTAACAAATTCTCTTCGTGATTTGATAAAGTGTGAACAGATTTATTTAATGACAGAGATACCAACTTTTATAGATTCTCTGTAGTTTCTATGGAAAATAATAACAAAAAATGGATAACCAGCAAACTACCAAAAAAAAAAAAAAAAAGTATTACTTTGAAAATTTTAAAAAGAAAAGTGCCATTATTGTCTATTACTTTTTCAACTCAACACAATTAAAAAAACATGATGCATTTCGAGAAAAATAGCACTAGTTTTCACAAGAAAATTGTTATGCATTTTTTTTTTTTTAATTACTAAGCAATAATAATTTATTATTACTTTTGTACCTAAAAAGAACCGTTTATCTCTGAGGTTTTTACTTAAAGGAGAATAGAGTTCACTGGGAAAGTTAAATATTGGTATACATAAAATTAAAGAAAATTACATAATTTATCATCTGAGATACTACTGAAAAGTCTCCTTTCAGGTTGGAATCTAAGTGGTATGATCAAAACTGTACTTGTATTACTTTTCTTATACTTAGAAAAATTAATGTTTTTTTTTATCTATCTATTATGAAGTATACTGGGACTTTAATCTAATATGGATGTCAAATAAATAGTACTTTAAGTTGAATAAATAATTTAAAATTTCTTTCAGTTATTTTATAGCATGTTATCTGGACAAAAGTAAAATGCTTAGATTATTAAATTTCCTTTTATTGTAATTTCTAAAAGAGATTTTTTTCAGTTTCAATTTAAATCATTTTTAAAAATTGTGAATGAAAAAGATTTTATTACTTCTTTATAATTGACCCCCCTCCCCCTCTTTTTCCCCCAAAATAAATTTTTATTATTTGCCAATACTAGATATAGATTATAAAATATATTTTTACATGCAGGAAACTTACAGTTCCATCTGGAAATTTTGGTGTCTATGATCCAACGGAGATTCACAATCGAGGAAATTTAAAGCAACATATGAGAGACTCCATGATTAGATTGGCTTTCTATTTGATTTTCTTTTTTGTGTATTTGTATGGGTAAATAACCTCTTTTTAATTATTATTGTATTTAAAGTTTCTTAGAAAATTTTGGAATTTCTGGACAATATTTTATTTTTAAATGTGATTAATTAGTTGTTCTTTATTTAATTTGAAAAAAGTAAATATTTGGCTGGTGTATTTTTAACTTATCAATCACATATAAAGAAAAGAAAAAGAATATAAAAATTTGTAATGACAACTAAATTCATTTATTGACTTCAGGATTATAAATCTTTTAACAGTGAAATAATTTTGAATGAAAAGTAATTGTCATGCTCTTTAATCACACTATTTGGTTGAGAGAAGAAAACAACTTTACGGTGTTCCATATTTACAATTTTAATAATAATTATTATTTACAAATAAAAGAATGTATCTACGAACAGGACCCTCCTGCCAGCTACTTCTGTCCCCCTTTTCTCTTCAGATGTTTGTAATCTGATGTCTCTTGAGGTGCTAAGAATGTCCCAGAGGGGAGCGCGGCAGTTAACAGTTCACTTCCTCCCATCCAGTTTCTATTGCTGGACATTGCCCCACACATAGAAGCTATTTAAGAATTCTGGCACCATGCAGACTCTTGTCGGAGAAGCATGTGTAAATTTGTTTGTGTTCGCCTAATAAAACAGCTCACATGCTAATGCTCGACACAAAAAATAATAAAACAAACATAAACTAAACATACATAGGATCGAAAGGATAGGTATACTACTTAGCAATAAGTAGAAATGCACTTTTTAAAAAAGTTTAACCATTTATAAATTTATATAAAATATACTTAAAAAACTGTCCAGTGCGACATTAAAATATCTTATCCACTAAAATGAATTCATAGCCTAAAGTAAATACAAATAAAGGATAGACTATTTCCTTTCTATTGAATAAATTTGAACATTTCAAAATATATTTAGCTCATGTAATTAATATTACGTATAAAAATGCAAAAGCAACCATTTAGAAAGAAAAGAAAACAACTATAGAAACAAATATCCAAACTCCCAGCAATAAAAGACCATTTTTTTTTTTTTAAATTAAAACGGCACATTATTTCCTTTTCGAATGTATCCATTTGCAACACAGAATTGCATCTGTTTACATTACATTACTTCACAAATACCTTTAAATGTGAATTGTCTTCTTTTCTTTTATGGTGAAGAATCTAAAAAGAATTCATATTGTTTTAAAAATAATCTAATCTTAATGTAAAAATTAATATAAAACATTTTGGGAAAATATTTTTGTAGCAGTTACTAAAGAAAAATATATTTAATGAAGCATGATATCAACTTATTAAAAATAAAAATGTTGTATTCTTGTGAAATTAAATTATTTTACTTTTAATCTCTTTCTGTTAGATTTCTTTACTAGTTTTAACTTTATGTAGGTATTTCAATTCAATACAGCTTAAACTTTTATAGTTTAAATTAATTTTTTTCTTTTGTTTTCTTATTCATTTTTTCACATTATCATTAGAATAATATTTAGTTAATAGTTCATTTAAGATATCTCTCTTAAACATATGCATTTATTTTATGAATGCACATGCTGAATTTAGATGTTATAAAATATTATTTAGAACTTTTAATTCTAATAATATTTTTAAAAATTTTTAGAAATTCTGAATTTCTAATTGTTGTATTATTTTTGTAGAACAGGGTAGTTTAGAGTTTAAAACTATAGTTTTTACTCATAATTATGTATAATCAATAATTTTTCATCTTTTCTTTTTTTTAGCATGATAATATCTCTTTTGACAAAGACTCCAACAGAGAATGTTTTAATGGATGAATTTTGATCAAGAACTTACTAAAAAGTTTTTAGTTTGGAAAGCTTAATTTTTTCAAGCTGAAAAATATATGTGCCTGAACTGTTTAAATGTAAAATTTGAAAAAACTGGTTTAATATTTTGAAGTATTTCTAATTTAATGTTTAAAAGTGTTTGTCGTATAATTTTTCAGAAAGTGGATGTAGTTTTTGATAGCTTTATTTTTGTACTATCATTAGTATTTATATGTATTTTTTTTTTTTCTTCATTAAATTGCATTCATAAGCATTTTGCGTAAAATGTTTCCTGCAAAATTCTTTATTATGGTTCAATAGCACTTAATTTGATTTCAAAATAAATCTGTTTAAATGTTTCCATCCTTTATTTGTTTTAAGTGCTAAGTATCTGTAGTTTTCAACAGTTTCTAGTCCTATGACTATCATCTATATGCAATTGAAATAATATTAATAAATTAACATGATTTTACATCAACCCTTTTGTTCTAAAACACAAAGCATCTGTGATTATGTATGAAATTTTCTCAACTACTTTCACCAATTTAAAATAACTTTCAGCACAAAATCAATATTTATATTTTTGTTAGTAAAAAATGTATTCTTTCCCATTTCCAAATATTTAGTATTTTATAAATAGCTAATTTATTTTCTGATGATTGATAACGTTGTATCACGTGATTAAAAAGTTTCTCTTATTCATAGTTAGCTACTTGATTTTAATCCCCTCCCCCAATGCCAGCCATCCTGATGGCCAATTGGTTAGCACTCTGGTCTTTGGTGTCACAGGCTTCAGCTTCGAATCCTGATGGTGGCATGGATGCTTCTTAATGGCTTGGAATCTACATTAAACTGTAGGTCTGGTCTAATCGGCCTAAAGTCTGCAAAAAATTACAGTAGAGCAACAAATCAAACAAAACCCCTAATGCCAGATACTTGATTTTTCGTTTCTTCTTCATTAGGGCACATTAAGTATTACTCAGTATGCATATCTAAGAATCTTGCTACTTTGCATAAAACAGAGTAGAGATAAAATATTTTTCTTGAGAGTTCTCATTTCAATTGATTCTGTGGGAGGGGAGGTAGTTTTTAAACTTATCTTATTTCTCATTTTATTGCAGTCAATCTTATTTAATCTAAAACAACATATTTCTTTTGCTTGGATTTCATTTGGTATTGAAGTAATTTATTCAGAAAGTCACAGAAGAGTTCCATTTTCAAATAAAAAGGCTATTCATCAAATATGAAAATCATTTTAGTTCAAATTAACTGTCGATTTCTTATAATTGTTTGAGAAAAGTCTTGAATGCTAACTAAAAATTC
Source organism: Caerostris darwini (assembly GCA_021605075.1). NCBI lineage: Eukaryota > Metazoa > Arthropoda > Arachnida > Araneae > Araneidae > Caerostris > Caerostris darwini. The sequence goes on along the minus strand of BPLQ01009706.1, from coordinate 637,131 downwards.
AACAAATAATACTAATTGGTCCTTTTATATTAAATATAAATATTTTTTATAACAAATGTGCAATAAAACAGAGTTGATTTTGTAAAAAAAAATTGTCTTTGAGTTGATTTTTTTAAAATTTTAATTCTAATTTAAAAAAGTCTTATATATTTTGTAAAGATTCTTTAAATTATACTCTCTTTTTATGATCAAAATTTTATATAGATATTTGTTGGTCTGCAGTTATGAATGTCTTCTTTGCTAGGTATAAAATTATCTGTTGTGTTGATATAATATAATATTCTGAGTGCCTTTCTGTGGAATTTTTCTAAATTTAGATTTCCTGATAAAAAATTTTAAATTTTGTTTTTACTTAATGAGAATTTACTAAAGTAAAATTTAATATGTATCAAAGTTTGTTCATATCTGCTCATATATATAAATTAAAATATTTGTATTGCTTATAACTAAGAAACCCATTTTTTTTTTTCTGTTAACTATTATTATTTTGCTTGTGTTTACCAAAAAAATACCTTTAAAATGTGGATAAATTCTTTTTTAATTAAATAAATATAGCACTTATGGATTTTTATTTTTAATAAATAAAACTTGTGATTATGTAAACACATGTATATTATGTTCATTTCATCTTTCAGTTTAGTATATTTTTTTTCTTTTTGTTTCAAATGCTGTGCATTTAATTGTATAATTGTGAGATTGCAATATATCAAGAAATCTATCTTGATAACTAAAGAGTTTTTTTATTTATGTGTTGATGTGTTTAATTTTTTATGTTGTGTTGCTTTTTTAATATTTGTTAAAATGTATTTTGTGCGTATTTCCTATTGATTTATGCAAAATCATTCAAATAATTTTATTATTAGTTATATAAGGCTATTATGCACTACACAAAGCAACATATTGTGGCAAAATGTGTCTTTTTTTTCTAGATGAAAGGTTTTAGTTTATTTTATTACTTTTAATTCAAATATTTTTCAGTCATTTCTGTTTTCAATTTTGTTACCTTGAGATAAAACCTATAAATAGCACTACTAAAAACCAATCACACAAATCTCAATTACTAAAGGTTCACTTGTCATGCATCTGAAATCATAAAACTATGAGTTGATTGTTAATATATTAAATATATTCCTCTGCAATATTACTTTTCACCCTTCATTTGTATTTTTGGCTAAAAACTTAATAAGAGTATAATATAATTACTAGCTTCTAATGATCGTGATGCTATAGAATCTTCTTTATTAATTGGTAAATAAAAAACTAATTAAAAAAATCTTTCTGATTAAAACAAAGTGTGTAGTATACTGCAATGAATTTTGTTTCCTATTGCCCTTATGTTTGTAAAAATTGCAACAGCATGAAGGATCACAAGAATTAAATGAAATTTATTCCACATATAACCTGCAGTATCTGCAGGCATTTTATTAAGGAGAATAAAAAACATTGGAATTGCTGTTTCGTGCAGGGTCTATCCCACCCTGGGAAGCTTCAGTATGCCTCGTAGAAGAATGCATGTAATCAAGCACATTTTTCTGAGTATAACAGAAGAATTTGGGCGTACAACGATTGCGGATAATCCTTCCGAAAAATTTGTTCTTGTTTCGTTCCACAATGCAGATATGCAATCGATGGATGCAGAAGATTATTCCAACTTCATTGCTTCTCTACATATGAGGACGCATATTGTGCGCATGGCACTGGTTAACATTGGAAGCATTGGCATGACATTAGGAACACAACCGGCGTAACATTAGGAAGCATTGCGCAAAAAATAGCGACAATTAGCACGCACCATTTGACAGTATTAACAAAGCGTAGGGATTTCAGTTAGGCTTCCATTGTTGCAATTACCTTCGACCCTAGATCCCATGCGTATGCGCAGCACAGGAACAAGTGAATGGCACGACTTTGTCTTTTCAGACGAATCACAATTCTACTTATAGCACCACAGTGGTCGTATCCGAGTCTGGCGAAATCATGGCGAGATGTTGCATAACTTGAATTATTTATCTCCAGTTTTTTTACCTGACGTTATGGTTTGGGATAGTATTCGAATTTACTCCTTCAGTCCCCTAATAAGCATTCCCGGTACACGAAACAGTAAACACTATATGTTTGATGTTTTCAGGCCTATTGTATCACTTCATATTCAAAGCTTGTCCATGGCCATAGGTCAGCAGGAAACTGTGAGGCCATGCAATGTTCAACATTTTTTTTCCTCTCCAGATTACTTTGCTTCCTTTCCTGATCTATCGTCCATCGAACACTTCACGATTGCTTTCCACTTTACATACTGCTTATTGCCATCTGCTTCTACATCAGAGATCAACTTTGGAAACCTGTGATAGCAGCATGCATTGACCCCAAGAACACATTGTTGAGGCATGTTGCAGCTTCTATTGTCAGCCTTGGTGGACACAAAATATTGATTTCTTCGTAATCCTCAAATAGAAGGGGGTTGTATTTTCAATAATTTCATCTTCATACTTTGTCTAATAAATTTGATTTTGATATATCTTTCCCTTCTTGGTGTTCATTTTGGATGTAATATGTCACATCTAAGATGTTTATATATAATTTAACAGTACTATTTTAAAACTGTTATTAAAATTATTGCCATTGCAGATTTAGATAATGGAAATGTCCATTTTATTTCAATTTTTTTTTAAATTTAATATAATTGAAATTATAAAAATTTATTTTTACGAACAATTAAATAATAAATCATTCTCCTGTTAGAAAATGATTCTAACAAATCTGCACAAGAGGATACTTTAATTTTTAATGTAAAAGAGAATTTCGTTTTTCAAAGCAAATAACTATATTTTTCGAATCATAAAACATCTTATGGTCCGATGGTAATATAAATAATAGAATCTTTATTGTGTTTCGAATCTATTAGAAAAATACAATTCTTGGCAATAAATATGTTTATAAAATTAGTATAACACGCCTGTGAAGCTAATTATGTAGGATAATCTCCAACTAAGAACATCAATATGTCATCATGGATGGATCAGTACATTTTGATGTCCAAGTCATCCCGAGGCATGTGGGAAATTATCGATTTGCATTCTTGTTTATGAGCGTCAATAGTTAATAATCTGTAAACAAACGGGTGGTAAAGCCGAGTAATTTTTATAAATTATTAAATTTTTATTCTAAAAATAGAAAAAATTTAATTTTTTAACTAAAATTACAAAAAGAATTTTTTTTGTGCATAAAACAAAAACTTTCATATAACTTGAATTATTAATGAAATGTAATACATTATACAAAACAATATGAAAACACAGCAGCATAAAGACATTTTGATCCATCACAAACAGAAAAAACGTTTCCCGAGTGGATAAAATAAGAACAATTAAAACGCTTAGAAACATTGCTAGAATTCGATGTAAAAATAAAAATAATTCGAAACATGTGAATATTTGTTCCTAGGAAAAGGAAATGTTTGAATTTACTAGTTCACCACCTGGTGCATTAACTTTATGAAAAGACGGATTGTTCATACGTACAAAATCACTTTAGCTCAAAAAAAAAAAAAAAGGCTTCAAATAATTGTGAAGTTAAAATTCCAAATATTTGTAATATGAAGAAAAACTTAACTTTGAGCTTAATCGAATTAGAATATGGATGAAATACTATCATACCCAGAATTACGCGAACTCGGTTTGGTTTGTCGCTCTACGGTCATCTTGTGCACACTTTCGGCTACTTTTATCTTGCAAACCTGCAGTTTAACGTGGATTCCGAACCACTGACAAACATCCATGCCACCGCCAGGATTCGAACCTGAAGCCTGCGATACCAGAGCGCTAGACACCAGGCCGCCGCGAACTCGGAGTTGCGTGATTCTTGATTTTTGTTGTCTTTTGGGGAATATTAAATCAATTTTAAGAATATGTATAAGAACGCAAAGAGGTTAAAATTTGCTTACATCTTCAGGTAAGTTTTATTTAAAAATTGTTCAAATCTTCACTATTTTCCTTTTGTTTGTAACTTTCGTGTGAATTTTTAAAATTCCTGAAAACCTATGTCGTTCAAAACTCCAGCACCTAGTAAGATATATTTGGAATTTAAACTTAGCATTAACAACGATTTTAATTCCAGAATGGAAATTTGTGTATTAGCAAAGAAATTTCAGCTTCCGGAATCCTTAGTAAGAACATTAGCAAAGGACAAATAATTAGCGATGCGGTGAAAAATACTCGGTACTTAAACTCAATCACAATTCATGCGGCCAATTGGCTAGCGCTCCGGCCTTTGGTACCACAGGTTTCGGGTTCGAATATTGGCGGTGACATGGATGTTTGTTAGTGGTTCGGAATTCACGTTAAACTGTAGGTCCCGGTCTAATTAGCCTGAAATGTGCACAAAATGACCGTAGAGCGACAAACCAAACCAATCATAATTCATAAACATCATGGTATTATTACTGACAAGGGGAGGGCACGACTCGGGAAATTCAGCTCGGTAAATTAGTAGTATATCTAAAGGGTATCTAACCATACAAGTACTAAAGTGCAATGGCCAGCTAATTCATAGGAAAAAAAAACCTTGAAAGTTTCAAGCGCAGTTGTATGTTAGTAAATTTTTACTTCCGGACAGTGGTGGTAGTAGCTTCCTCGCCTATCAACTAGTTGGTCAGGATTCGATCTTGCCTTCGAGAAAAAAGATCTCGATTTTTTTTTAATTTGAAAAATTAAATGAATTTTTAATTAAAATTAACAGCTCACAAATATTTTAATTAAGTCATAAATAATTTTATTTTATTAATTAAACAACTGTTCGAGCTCGTAAAAATTGAGTTAAAATTGTTTTATTTTTAAATAGTAAAATTTTAATGGAGGATTTTAATTACTATTACAAAAGTATTTTTGTAAGATTCTGTTTGTTCATAAATTCTACAAACTGCTTTGTTTATTAATTTTGATTTACACATGAAAACCTGAATGATAATTATAAAAAAAAAATTTTTGGAAAAAAATGACGTGTTGCACAATTAATAAAGGATAATTGTTCAAATAAACAACGTTTTTTCCAAGAGATATGTTGGAAAACACACTTTTTTAACGTTCAAAATTATTTATTTTAAACAGGAAGCTTGGAAGTATACTGGGTCATCTTATTAAAAATTGCGATGGCAGTTGATGATGAATTATTGATTGTATTTTTATACTGTCTTCACGGGAATCGAATCCTCCGTTATGTTCAGTCATCTAGGCACAATTTTGTAAACGTTTTGTTCGATTTTTTTTTTTTACCTGCCTATGAAAGTAAACATCACAAGCTTGTATTAGAGGAGCACATTTTGGAGGATGATTTTTCGTCATTTCGACAATTTTGTCGCAGAAATCAGGATTTGTTTGTCCACCGCAATAGTTATGTGGTGTTGTCATACTTTAAAACCTTAAATTAAACAATAACCCAATCCTGGAAACAACTAGCTAAACCGTTTGCCCAACACACACACAAACCATTGTGAATTCCGCAAGAACCCATTACCACAAATTAAATTTACAAGCTCGCATGCCTTCAGAGACTTATATAATTGGAAAAGGAAACACACTTACATGAAATAATTCACAAACAAATTCATAATTTTAAATATAAACAAAAGTGAATTTATTATTATTTACAAATTTAAGTTTGAAATAAATCTTGCAATTAACACTATTTAAGTAAAAGTGTAATTCGGAAAATGCATTAATAAAACTATAACTTATACATGTTGCCGCAATTCCAAATTAATATTTAATAATAAAATAATATGGGGATAGACTTTAAAGTTCATAACTTGCCACGACAGCTGGGGAAGAGGGGCTTTCTTTTTTTTTTTTTTTTTTTTAAAGTTTCAGTGTTAATAATGTTCAATACGCACCATTGTTCAAAGTCTTGGCAATAGGGGGCTGACCGCTCATGGGGCTTTGTGTCAAGCAGGAGACCTGAGGAAACCTGTCCATATCATGTCGCATGGAAGAGCATTTTTCTTTTCCTAAAGACGCTGTAGCCAGAGGATCTTCAGCTAACTCGTTGAAACCGAGAGTCAGGCTCAAATGCATCATGGCGAATGAAGTCTAGCATCACTGTTCAAAGACCGTGGCACCGGGGTTCCAACCGTTCAATTGGGTCCTTGCGTCGGGCATGAGGTCTCTAGTCTTGGCCTTTTCCCCGAAGACCGCGTCGGGCCATCTTTCCTCTCCTGGGCCCTCCAGCACTTCATTACGGGGGATGGGGCAGCAGTTCACACCCTTTCGTCGTCCGCCATCTTCAGTCTTTTCACATCTTGCCCTCTCTCTCGATTCCTCTTTCAATCTCTCATTTTATAGGTCATTTTTTCTGAGGGGGGGGCACGGTTACCGACACCATATCAGAGTCTATATGCGTTCGGCAGACACACCCCGTTCATAAATTCGAATCCCCGTCATGATTAACTGTTCTCTTGACCATTTGGCCCGAAGTTTTTTTTATGACCCCTGCCAATTAAAACATTTTCCACAGCTATCCCCTTCATCCGCAGCTATGGCAAAAGACCTGCACCTACCGGAAACGGGTCATTCCGTCGGACATATCGGATTCCCATCCGGTCAGGTGCAGAGACCAACTAACAACCCTTTCCGAGGGACGCACATAGAATCTAGTCTGACATATACAATAATTATATAGAATTTTACCATAAAAAATATTGCTCATATTGACACGACAGTTAATAAGTAATAGAAACTGTTTTCTTCCTATATAAGAAGTTAAACAATTGTTGTAAAGTCGATATACAATCCAGTTGCTAGCTTTCCTGACTTTGATGACGCTATAACGACATTTTTATGTTTTTGTGCATATTCATTTTCTATTTTTTGCCTCGAGAACGTAAGTTACCAGTTGCTTTTTGTAAACAAACAAATACATACTTGAAGTAGTACTTTCCGAGACAGAATGAAGACTATAATTATATGCATTCAAATAACTTTTCAAATTAAAGAAAAAATGGTCGAATCCTGACTGAATAGTTGATAGGAGAATATTCTACTACTCAAGTCAATGGGAGAGTGGAATAAAGGGGTTCCGAGCTGTACGGTTATATCCCCAATTACTAACAATGAACGTTTTCACCTCAGATAGCATAACTGAAGAAGGTGGTGACTGATAAGTAGGATACTACTGTGTCCAAAAAGTAAGACCAATTTAAATTTCCCGGGCATATGGTATTTCAATTTTTTTTTTCTTTTTTAGGTTGTTGGCTCTGTCCTTGACATCTGTGTGAAATTTTACGTCAAAATATTCATTAGTGTTTGAGTTACGCTTGGTTTTGCGAGACGCTAAAACTGATTCTGGCGATTTTTGAAATCTCTGAATTAATTGTGCAAGAACTTGCTGGCGTTAAATTTTGTTTGCGAAAACGTATAGAATGTTGCAGAAGGCATTCGGTGAGCATTCCTATATCGGGAAGAAATGTTCAGAAGTGGTAAAAACAGTTCAAAGAAGACAGAAAACGCATTGAAGACGAAGAGCCCTCTGGTCGACCCTCAACCGACGAAGCTCACGTCTAAAAAATAAAGATTTGGTTCTTGCAAACCGTCGATTTACAATTAGAGACCTTGCTGCTGATGTTAGAATTTCAAAATTCCATTTTAAAAGATGTTTTGGGCCTCAAACGCGCCAAATCTTGATTGGTACCGAAAACACTGAATGCGCCAGCTCACACTGCATTGATTCTTCGTGACTTTTTCGCCAAAAATGAAACCCATATCGTTCCATAATCAGCGTATTCATCTAATTTAGCATCGTGCTACTTCTGGCTGTTCCCTAAATTCAAAAGACCACTCCGGGGACAAGCATTTTGAGTCGATTGAAGAGACATTTCAAAAATCGCCGGAATCAGTTTTAGCAGCTTACAAAACCAAGCGTAACTCAAGTACTAATGAATATTTTGACGTCAAATTTCATACATATGTCAAGGACAGTGCCAACAACCTAAAAAAAAAAAAAAAATGAAATATCATATGCCCGGGAAATTTAAATTGGAAACTGGTCTTACGTTTTGGACACAGTAATAAGTTGACCTCACGTCTATAGGAACCAGCAAATCAGAAATTTATTGAGTATTTCAAAATGCATCACGTAGGATGCTGGTCGTGCTACTATTTAAGCTACTACCTCTGCTTGCCAGGGGTTAAAATTTACTTATAAGTTGCTCTTGAAACTTTGAAGGTGTTTTTCTCAGAATTGTCTGTCATTGCGCAATAGTATTTGTAGGGGTGGACAGCCTTTAGGTGTACTACTAACCTACCGAGTCCATCCTGAACTGAATTCCCCAAGTCGTGTCCTTCCCTTGTGAGTTGGAAACAATGATGAAATTATGGTGTGAAAATCAAATAAATTGAAGAATTGTCTAGTCCAGGGGTCTCCAAACTACGGCCCGCGGGCCAAATCCGGCCCGCCAGTGTCATCAATCCGGCTCGCGACCGCGAATAGCTTATTGTTGCTGTAATAAGTTGGATAAAAAAACACAGAATGATAATAACTCGGTTTTATTGACTTGCTAGGTAAAGCTTAATGACAAGCATAATACGCAGAAAATTTAACTTAAGCATAACAACTAACAAATAATTGAAATGAATTTCACTAAGATTATAAACTAGTGTACATCCCGAGGTTACTTTCGGTAGTTATGTTGGGGTAAAGTGTATCGCATATGTATATCAATGTTTGGAATGTATATATCCTGAATCAAACATATGATTTTTATCCTGAAAATCTCTCAGGAACGGAAAAGCTAAATTAACGCGAATGAAACCGTGGGTACCTTTGTTAAAAAAAAATACTAATAAGATTTATGTAATTATATAGATAATGACAGAAAAATTAAAACGGTTTTGGCCCTTGGTACTTACTGGAGTAAACAGTATGGCCCTAAGGCTGGAAAGTTTGGAGACCCCTGGTCTAGTCAATCAGAAGTCTTGTCGATTGTGTGCTATCAAGATAAGCTTATTTTTGAAATAATAAGCTGGAAAGGCTGGCGAAGATAATAACTTTTTAGCTAGCAACAATTGATTCAACGATTTAAAACTCGCGGCAATTGATACAGTATCGCGAAAAGTAGAGAAGTGGGAAGTGTTGATAAAGAAGCTGCTTATTCTTTTCTTCAGACAATAGAATTGCATTGCATTTGAAGAAAAAAACTTTTCAGGCTTAAGGTTTCTTAAAGACCCATTGACTGTGATAGTTGATGGGAATGCAGCTGGTGTCTGCGAATTAAAACCTCTCTTAATTTATTGCTCTAAAAGAGCCTTAAAAATTGTATCTAAAATGAGCTTATCGGTGATTTGGAAGTAAAATAAAAAGCTTGGGCAACAACTTCCTGTTTCGATTACTAATTTATTCACCACTTCATACCCAAAAGTGAAACTTTATTGCTAGTCTAAACAGATTCTATTTAAAGTGATATTTGTTACTGATAATGCACCCAGTCACTCTTCTCTTATCAGTCATCCCTGAGTGATTTTGACCGACATGTAAAACTTGTGTTTGCCTTCAAACCCAACCAGCTTACTTCAACCAATGGACTAGGGAGTCGATCAAAACACTGAAGGCTTAATACACGAGACGAAGAAAATTACCATTCATGTTAATCTTCACGAGAAAAACGTTAACGAATGATAAAACTCCTAGTGGTATTATTATCCACGTTCAAAAGAAAGGCTGGTTGGACACCACAAGAATGAAACTTTGTTTATCAAAGAAATGGACAAAACATCCAGATGCATTGTTTAAATAGCTTTCGATGCTAGTATGGAATCAATTCAAAGTGCTTGGTATAGAGTCAACCAAGAAGTTTCTAAAAGTAATGAATACAGAACTAACTTCATTCTTGGAAACCTGGCAAATCAATTACTATGTATGTGTACTATGTACCATTCAAAAATTTTAAGCAAGAGAAGTTCATGGGAAGCTGTGGATTTGGTTTGGTTTGTCGCTCTACTGTCATTTTTTTCCACACTTTAGGCTAATTAGAGCTGGACATGCAGTTTAACGTGGATTCCGAACCATTAACAAACATCCATACCACCGTCAGGATTCGAACTTGAAGCCTATGGAAGAAGAGAGGATTATGAAGTCATTTCAGAAATTCTGGACAAGTAAAGCCTCGTGCGCATTTGAAAGCGTTATTCTATACAAAAATAAATTGTAGTTTTTGATATTTTGCATATTTTGAGCGAATTATGTATATTATGTTAATTATTATTACACATTAATATACATAAATTTTTGGCGCTTGGTACCACAGGTTTCTGGTTCGAGTCCCGGCGGTGCCATGGATGTTTGCAGTGGTTCGGAATCCACTTTAAACCGTAGGTCCCGGTCTATTGTGACTGTAGAGCGTTGGGCGTAATGCTGACAACCTTAACCCGTAAAAAACAAAAACATCTTCTGTCTCGAAATCTGCCAGTAGGCAGACCGTCTTGGCCCACCATGGGGCTGTTGCACCACTGAGGAGGAATATACATGATTTATCAAATGTATTTTATTGTTTATTTATTTTTGAGGGTAGAATTTATCTGCATGCCATTGCGTTTTTTTGACTAATAAATATTTGTATATTAATATAAAAATGCATAACTATCTTTCTGAGGGAATACGTAGGGAAAAGAACTCAAACAGCAATACAGCTCCAACTCTAGTACGAAAAGGATGGGAAATATTGGCCTTATTATTCTGTTCTATCCAAATAAAGGAACACTACCTTTTTTATCACTTTTCTATGCTTCAGATAGAATTGGAGTTTGGTTAGGCATCAAAGGATTTATGACCTTCCGAAGGACGACCGAAGGCTTTCTTATAAGGAAAGATAAGAGGATTTGTTTTTCGGGGTCACACTGAAACGCTTGGTAAGTGCGTTCACGAGTGACGCCCGCGGCTCATGCATTCAAATGTGATCATTGCTTAATTCGATGTTTGATACCGAGGATGGAGCACTTTTTGAAGGGATTGACAGCAATAGTTTAGTCGAAAGTAATATGAATAAAATGAGTAAAAGTATCGACAGTGAAGATGAACTGAATATTACTATAACAAAAAATAAAATTTTTTAAGTAAACATTATTGTTGGCTGATTATAATTTCAAAAATAAATTGTTGTTTTATTTATGCAACCTTCTAATCCATGAAAAAAAATAGAAATAATATTTTAAATAAATAGAAAGTATCTTTTTTAAAATGAAAATATTACTCCTTTTTTAGCATTTCTAAAAATAATGATAAATATTATTTTTCGAATAATTTAACTTTTATTTAATCCTTAGAATCCTCTTATCCCTATCTTTTGTTATAGGAAATTGTCAATTTATTATATTTAATAAAATATTCTTTTCTAAAATTCATCCCATAAATTTGGGGCGTGTCTTATGGTCCGAAAAATACAGTATAAAATTACAAGAAAATTTTTATAAAGGCATCAAATACAAAGGAAACAAATAGGGATAAATTATAAGTAGGATATAAAAATTAAAATTATTAAAAAAATAACTCCAGTGTAATAGCAGATTGAGCTAAATTAACTAAACAGATTCTCTAATATGGACTAAACACTTGCAAATCAATAGAAAACGATAACGGGAGATATCGCTATCAAAATTAAATTATTTGACAATGGTGTCAGAGGCCACTTGATAACATTTATCATTATAGATTACTTAGTCCATACATTTAAGCTGTATATTTAGATTAATTTAAGTAGTTTTGTTCTTTGTAGTGTGTTTTAAGAAACAGCGTAAATCGCATAAAACTATTTGAAACCAATTTTTGTGAAAAATTAAAATGAATCAATTTATTGTCGTAAAACTAACTTAGAATTTATTTAATAAACTATTGCAATAAAAAAGTCTTATTGGTAAAATAAGAAAGACATTTTATCTAAAATATATTAAACACACTTTTGAAACAACCAAATTTTAGCAATCGGGGGAAGGGGGACTAAAAGCCTAAAAGACTAAAAGCCGAACACAATGAACAATTAACCAAAGAAATGTTGACAAATGGAAAACCCATATTGGTTAGAACCGCACGATTATTGAAAATAAAGAATATTTGGCTGCCTGATGGCCAATTGGCTAGTGCTCTGTCCTTTGGTGTCTCAGGCTTCAGATTTGAATCCTGGCTGTGGCATGGATGTTTGTTAGTGGTTTCGGAATCTACTTTAAACTGTAGGTCCTGATCTAATTAGCCTAAAATGTGTACAAAAAATGACCGTAGAGAGACAAAAGTAACCTTCTCGAACATTTTATTCATTTATTTATTTCATTATTATTATTATTATTTTATTTTATTTTTATTTATTTATTTTTTGAAATTTTAGTAATATAGGGTGTCTTAAAATTCACGTAAGATTGTCTGTGAAATCCTGATACAAATCTTGTCCGAATTTTGGGATACTCTATATAAAAAATAATATTTTATTTTATTTAACTGCCAATTCAGATTCGCCATTTTTGTTTTCCAAGATATTTCTTTAATTATTGAAATAATTAAAATTCACTTACCTGATGAGCAATTTAAGAAAAAAATGCACGAATAGAAATCTAAGATCATTGATCGAAATTTTGATTATTTGTATTAGATTATTGATTATTTACTAAATTATTAAAACGATTACTAATTTTTGTTAAAGAATTATCATTTAATCGATATATTATACATGCAACCTAAGGAAATTAAACAATTGGATACTTCGTTTCTAGAAAGTTCCATGTAAAGCTTTATATGAAGGCAATTAGATAGCGATGGTCAGTGAATAGTTCTTTCGTGCAGTGAATTTAGCAATTTTATCTCAACGATTGATCTGTACCTCATCAGCTTGTCTTGCTTGCTTTTGCCATTTATTCTTTACAATTTTAATAAATTCTGCTTTTGAAAGTAAATTATGCTTTACTTTGTTGAAAAGTTTGTTTACAAACAAAACAAACGAACTTTTGTGGGCTGCAACAGCATGAACGTTTGGCTGTCACGAATGTTGCAACATTATAACTTCTATTGCTAATCTGTTTTAGCTATACAAATAAGATAAATTTGCAGATACAACATAAATAATTATACAAAAAGAAACATACTAGAAAAAATATAACATTCTTGCTTAATTAAATTGTGTTGTTTATCTTATAATCTGACTTGCATCATTATTTTATGCGTGTAATTTCTCTATTTCACAAGTTCTGGAGACATGACGAATCTGTTATGTCAAAATATAGTGATATCGCGGTGTAAAAAATTATTTTTTGTTATTGTGGTCACAACAATGAGTATTTCTATGTGTGATTAAGTCATTTGTACTTGTTGTTTTAAAGTTGGTTATTTATTTATTTTTTAGAACAGCATTACAGCAGTGCAATAGCATATCCAAGCCCCTCATTAATGTCATTATAAAACCTAATGTCTTACAGGTATTCAATTTTTGTTATCCATCAGAGGAAATCACACCGCCTTTTAAAAATGGTTTTCTATCAATGAATCAATGTTATATATATATATATCATTGAATCACACTTTATGTTTTACATATATATATATCATTGAATCACACTATGTTTTTTTTTTCTGATATACACAAATTGTTTGTTTTTCACTTCCCATCAAAAAAATAAATAAAATGCCTTTTTTTTTCTCTTCACGCGTACCTTTTTTCCCTTAGCTTCAAATTTTATGGATAACATTTACTACTGTGTCCAAAAAGTAAGACCAATTTTCAATTTAAAATTCCCGGGACTTATGGAATTTCAATTTTTTTTTCTTTTTTAGGTTGCTGGCACTGTCCTGACATCTGTGTGAAATTTGATGTCAAAATATTCATTAGTGTTTGAGTTACGTTTGGTTATGGGAGACGCTAAAACTGATTCCGGCGATTTTTGAATTAATTGATACACTGAATTAATTGAGTAAAGAACTTGCATTAAATTTTGTTTGCGGAAACGTATAGAATTTTGCGAAAGCATTCGGTGTGCATTCTTATATCGGAAAGAAATGTTTAGAAATGTATAAACAGTTCAAAGAAGGCAGAGAACGCGTTGAAGACGAAGAGCCCTCTGGTCGACCATCAACCTCAACCGATGAAGCTCACGTCCAAAAAATTAAAGATTTGGTGCTTGCAAACCGTCGATTTACAATTGGAGAACACTACCACTGTATTCACACCGTGCGACTTCTGGCTATTCCCTAAACTCAAAAGACCACTCCGGGGGCACCGTTTTGAGTCGATTGAAGGGATTCCACGTGAATCGCCGCTCACTTTGAAGGCCATCTCTGTCGATGACTTTTTAGCATGCATTGAGGATTGGAAAAAAAGTTGGCATAAGTGCTTTGTGTTTGGAGGGGATTACTTTGAAGGTGATGAAATAAATTTGGAAGAATAAATAAAGAGTTTTTGAAAAAAAAAATTGGTCTTACTTTTCGGGCACAGTAGTAGCTTCATAGCTTACTAATTTTGTGGATAACATATTAATCATCAAAACTCTTCCTCACTGACTTGTATTTATTCAAAATAATATATTTAATTTTTTTGAATAGTGTATTTTAAGATTTCGTCGAATTTGTAATTTAATTTTTTTTATGTTAATCTATCTAATTTTAGTTTTACAAATTTTATATACAACAATTTATAAATGCTATTGAAAAAATCTTTAAGAAATATGACACATGTGAAAACAATTATTCACGTAATGCTAAAAACCGTTATGCGATTTACGCTGTTCCTTAAAGAACACTGCAAACAGCAGGAGTAAATTAATTTTAATATACAGTTTAAAAATAGGAAGTACGCAATCAATAATGATAAATGTCACCGTGCAGCGTTGTATCACACTAAAGCATTAACACATTTGATGATTAGCAAATCAAGTTTGTTAACGATATCACGCATTATCATTTCATTTTGTCCTTCTTGGTTTTTGTCTTTGGAGAAAAGTTCAGGTAATTAGCTCACACTATTTTCACACGGGAGTCTAGATTTTTCATATCATTTGTGTAATTTTCTTTTCATTGCCTTCAGTGCCTTTTCATGGCGGTTTTCGGTGCCGTATACTTTTATTTTTTCGTAATAGTTCTTATGCATTCTCTGAAGACAAAGTTTTTTTTTTCCATTAAAAACCAAATTTTCTCTTTTTTTATCTCCTACTCCATACCGTGTGTCGGTAATTTATCTTCACTAAGATGACTTTCTATACTGCTGTAGTAGGTTTGCTAATATTTAATTGAACTGTAACCAGTTTGAAGTAAAAATTCAACGCGAATTCTTTAGATTACTAATTGTAAAGAAAGTATTTAGGAAAACAAAAATTTAATTCAAATTTCAAAAATAAATTAGAAACATTTTATCTGTTTTGGACATGTCAGCCAAAAGAAAACTACACTTTTTTATTATACACTAAGAGATAAAGATTTTAACTCGCAGACTACAATTAATTTAAGAAAAAGTTTTAACTGTAAATTCTTTTCTCACAATTTTATGGCCACTTTGCAATTATATTTTTGCTACTGGACCAATCAAAATTGTTGTTCATGCAAATAGTCAGAAAACAAATTACCTTTTGGTTTTGCAACTAAACAATTAGCATTTGTTAACATGTACATATTTCAGTTTCATTTCAGTCATCTGCAACTCAAATACATTTATCGAATTCAAAAATATTGATGTTCGTTGTTGTTTCTTATCCCACTTTATCGACAGCAACATCTAGACCAAATCTATGAACTCCTGTGTTCTCAAACAATGAAAAACCGCGTCAGGATTTGAGCACAACTGGCTCTTCTGGCAACCAATGCAAGCCAAGATATGGGCAGGAGTGGCTTTGAGTCAAGCTACATTTCGGGTAAAAGGGATAATTCTTGAGGTCCGACACATGACGTTGAGCACGAAGATGACCACTGCGGAGCCTAGCAAGAGCCGTTCTGTTTGGATCTTCTGCCCACCCCAATTAAAGCAGCACCAGGACTGTTGTAATCATACCATTCATGTACGGGCTCCTTTCTTCAAAAGGAGTTGATATTCAAAGATATTGCTCAAGTGAAATCATAAAGTAAAAAATAAAGTCACTCTCATATATCACACAGGAGAGTAAAATTGTCGTCATACATCACACATGAGAGTAAAATCAATGTGATGGATTTTAGTGGGAATGTTAAATTTATAGATCCCATAGACAGAAACCGTCTCGCTCCCAGAACTTGGAACTACCGTTTACCCAAGTTAAATCATTTCACTAGAGTAGATCCCGTCGAGCAACTATAGCAGGGATTTTGATGTGTGATGTATAAGGGGTTTGGGCGTTAGTATCTACTGTTTTGCGACCTCTCATGCAGTGAAAAAACAGTGTCTCATTTATGGTTTGGTTTATCGCTCTGCGGTCATCTTATGCACAATTTAGGCTAAACAGACAGGGACCTACAGCTTAACGTGGATTCCGAACCATTAACAAACATCTATGCCACCGCCAGGATTTGAACCTAAAGCCTGTGGTACCAACGGCTAGTCTCATTTGTGAAAACCCGATAATTTAAGTCTGACAGAGTCCCACATTTCTTTTATTGGAGGAAAAATTCCATGTAGTCAATCCCGCAGTGATAAGGTATGGCAAAAAAAGAACATCAAAATACAGTTTAAAAATGCGTCGATGTTTCTAATAATCTGGTAATATGTGTTTAATTTAACTAAAAATTTCTGTTTGAATTATACATAGTAACACTATTTTTAACTTATAGGAGGAAAAAAGCATATTAAAACAAAAATAAACAGAAAGCATACATCATGTAATAAAAAAAGGCTTTATTGAAAGAGTAGTGTTTGTAAAAATGTTTGTTTGCCAAAGAAGAACAACAAGCAGGTGTCATTTATTAAAGAATATGACCTCCCTTATCTACAATGATTTTTTTCAGCCCCGTTTCTTCATATTTAATGAGATTATATTAATTTGAAGTTTTATATATGCTTCTCACGCCTCTTTAAATGTCTGTGCTGGAATTCGATGTGGTGCCGACAGTCGGATGCGAGACGACAAGCTTAAACAAGATCGAGATAAGTGAATTCGAATCAATATGCGTGATGGATATTTGCATAACGTCTGGAATTGTTTGTAGTATTTTGTTGATTAACTGTAACAGTTAATCAACAAAATAAAACTGTGTTTTTATGTGTACATATAGACCAGGGGTCTCCAAACTTTTTCGGTCGCGGGCCAAAAATTTTTAAAAAAAAGTTTGGCGGGCCAAGATACATTTTTCTAAAATTTTAAAAACAATATGCAAATATTACAATTTAAATATGTTGATGAGCAGAATGAAATCGAGATTTAATTTTTAAAAGTTCCTTATAGTGAGGTCCGAAGTGAGAACCTCACTATAAGGAATCACAAATGCTCATCTGTCAGTCTACTTCTGAAATAATTCTTTCCAAGATTCATAGTTGAAAACACTTGTTCACATATATCAGATGAAGCAAACACAGCACTGATTTTCTGGCCGTGAGATATTGAATTTGGGAAACCTACTTTCGATATTGATTTGTACAACTCTAACTTTGCCATATTTAGAAACAACTGCTTGAGATGATTGTTAGAATGTAACTCAATTAATTCAACTTGCAAATCCTTTCCGATTGAAAGCTGTCTGTGCTTTCCGTCGATTTAGGTTTTGTAGAACAAAAATAGAGAAAGTAAAAAGATCATCAGTCCTTTTAAAAAAAGGAAGAAAAAAAATATTTAATCAAAATAGAAAAGGAGATGGATATATAATGTATAAATATATATTTCTTTTAATTTGCCTCGGATCGGCAAATTAAAATTCTATCCGCGGGCCGGATAGAATCTTCCGGCGGGCCGGAGTTGGCCCGCGGGCCGTAGTTTGGAGACCCCTGATATAAACAATTTAGGGAGATAATAAATGTTGATTTTTATCTTATGTGGATGTGCTATTTTCATACTATTACTATTACTACTACTACTACTACTGCGTTTTAAAAATTATACCTAACTGGGGAAAGTCAATCAATATTCAACACTTATCCAACAACTGTTGAAGTAAGAGTGCCCCTTCTTCACTGAGGTGGAAAGTTGTTTCAGTTATTGAGTGCTCCCGGGAGAACATAATCGTACCAAAGAGCATTCCATACACGTCCTATGAAATTTAAATCAGGGGATCTTGGTCGCTGGACGATCCATTCTAGTAATATATTCGCTATTTAGAAGTTCTTTAATAACACGAACTCTCCTCTTGACGTTATCTCCCTTAACCTTCCTCTTGACGTTATTTTCCATAAAAACGAAGTCTGTACCAGTGGTACCTAGGAACAGACGCATATGAGGAGGTTAATTTGGCAACAATAGGGATCTTCGGTAGCAGTACCTCCGTCGAAAATTTGAATCTTATTCCAGCCGTTTATTATAATGCCTCCCCAGACGTCTTTTTCTATGATGTTAGTATGTGAGGAGGACGTGACTTCGTTGATAAGATGAATTGTCTTCGAGAGAGAAGAGACTCCGTTGCATTGTTGTGTTCCTTACACCTGTCTAAAAGGTGCTGTTGATGGGCAGCTGTTGGTGGAATGAGGCATTTAGGTGGGAGAATAGGTGGCCCATAGACCTCTGACCACTATGAAGCATGACATTTATCAGCCTGTTGTAGCACTCAGTTGTTGAACAGTGTTGTTCGTTAATTAGTTTATATATATATATATATATTTTTTTATATTTTTTTTATTTTATTTTATTATTTTTTTTTTTATTCTTGGCTGATCACTTTCAACCTTTTCTATGCTGTACCTGTGTCTTGGAAGGATTTCCAAAATCACGGAATAACACTTTTGTCTGTTCAAAACTCTTAGGGCCCAATTGCTACACTACGACCTACCTCACGCTTGCAGATCATTGTACCACACGTAGAGTTATCCAGACGGATTCTTCTGGCTATATTGCAAGTACGAACTTACTTGAGCTTGCAGAAAATGCCTTTAACAGCGCTTTTCATCCTTCTTTTTTATTGTACTGCTTACATTGACTGCATTAACGTCACCTGTAACGTCTAATAAGTAATAGACGTTACATGTAACGTAATCTATAGTTCCTGATAGGTAATCTATAGTTCTTAATAATTGCTTACGAATCCCTTTTCTACTGAATTAGGTCAGTGATTCTCAAAAGATGCTCCAGGGAACACTGGTGGTCCCTAAAAGATTTCCAGGTGCGCTCTGTGGTATTCCAGAGAAATATGTGTCCAGATATAAAAATAAATATTGCTATTTTTTTACTGTCAGTTTTCCCGCTTAAAGACAGCTTTCATTATAAACAACCAATCAACCTGATTTTTCTCTTTTTTGTATAGACAGGAAAAGTGCCAAACGGCTATAATGCACCAAAGAATGTTACCGAGAAACTAGGGGTTGTAATTTCCTCGGTTAGCTACTACAAGCGTTAGCGTCTATGCAATTTGACTGAAACTCCACCTTGTGTAAGTAATACTTTGCGGAATTGATCATCTAACATTAACTAAAGAAGAACTAGTAGTTATATCCACTGATCGTGGATTGATGATTAAGCATAAAGAATTGAAACCTTTTGAATTCGTGCAAAAATAGAATGCATATCAATATCTAAAAAAACTTTTAAAATTTTACTATAATTTTGAAAGTCATATTTATGTGAATTGGGATTTTCTACCCTCGCCACAATTAATTGTAGGATGAGAGGAAGTCTTCAATGTACTGTTGAGAAAATCAGACTGTGCCTTTTAAATATATTCATGATTTAAATATATTCATATATTCATGAAACACGATCATGATGTATCTCGAAGGTACATCATGATCGTGTTTCTCATAAAAACAAGAATAAATAAACTTGGAGTGCTTTCCATTTTATTTTTATCACATTATTTTTTCTGTTTTATTTGATATAACTATTATATCATATTTCTCAGAAATTTATACATAATACTCCCACAAATATTTATAGGATTTTAACTGCGCCCTTTGAGAACCACTGAATTAGGTGTTCGTTGTATTAATAGCAACAAGCTCTTTTCTACAATTTCGTAGTTATCTGTTTAAAAATGACAGCTTTGCTAAATTTTTTGCGCGCTAGCGTAGATATATTCGTTTGATTTTGGGCATTATATTGTATTAAATTCCCAGTGTTTAGTTTTCACAATTAATTTTCTTATTAAAAAGATTAAGTTGACTGACAAGACAAGCGAAGAAACTCAAAACAAGTTTTTGCCGAGTAATTAAGTTTCTGAATTATGTTTCAATTTATACAATATAAAATTATGCCTTTTATTTTAAATTTAATTAATTAAAATTTTTTTTTTAAAGATTTTATTGTAGGAAATGTATTTTTGTAGATCAACTTTCAGCATTATTAAAAGGTTGATAGATCTAAATTTTTAAGAATAACTATTGGTAACAAAATGGCTTTTTTTATTAGTTTTATAGCTTATTAGTTATTTTATAGTTTGTTAGTTTTATAGTTTATTAGTTATTTTATAGTTTGTTAGTTTTATAGTTACTTTTTTTATTAGTTTTATAGTTTATTAGTTATTTTATAGTTTGTTAGTTTTATAGTTTATTAGTTATTTTATAGTTACTTTTTTTATTAGTTTTATTTGTTATATATAATTTTAATAAAATTAGGCTGTTCCTATTGATAAGTTTGTGTACCATTAATCTCCGATACAAAAGAAAATGTTTTATTTATACACTCAATTTTGATATTTACGGGATAATTTACAGTTACAAGTGTCAAACCACTTGACGGAAAAATGACATACATATCTAATCTGCATACATATCTGCTCGCTAGGTACTGCCTCAAGTTCAACAGGTTTTCAGTTGCTGTTTAAAGCGAAATTAAAAGTTGATGTCTCAGCAAATAATTCAATGACGAAGCAAATTGTATTCTACTGCCACATTGCGGTTTTTCTGGAAATTTTTTTTTTATTTAAAACAATAAATTCATCTTCGGTATCTTTGAGGGAATTTATTTTTTTCCCATCTACAAGATAATCTATAAATTCTAATTCATTATGCGGCATGTTTTCGGGCATAGTTCCAATACCTGATACTAGAAACTGATTATTTGTCTCGCTTTCTTTTTTAATCATTTCATGACGTTTTGGACAATTTCGATCAAAACGAAAGATTCATTTCCGGTTTGATATTTTGACTTCTGTTCCGATGGAATGACTCATTTTTAATCTGTTATTTTTGAGAAGTCGGGACTTTTATTAGGAAATCTTACGTTGTTTATTTCAGATAGTGATTTACTGTGCGATGAAGAAAATAAATCGTATTGTCTTCCCTATTAATTTGGAATTAACCATGTTTTGCACTTACAAACACCAATGTGCATTTTCGTTTTGAAATCTACTATTTCATACAATTTATCTGCAGCAATTAAAGCGCATAACTTTAAATAGTACTCATTTATTTGCATTGCTTAATACGTGCCTGATGTCCAATTGGCTAAACTTCTGGCACTTGTTTGGAGCCACAAGCTTCAGGTTTGAATCCTGGCGGTGGTATCGATGTTTCTTAGTGGTTCGGAATTCACGTTAAACTGTAGATTCCGGTCTAATTAGTCCAAAGTGTGTGAAAACAATGACCGTAGATTGACAAACCAAACCTCTCTTAACAAAAAGCATTCAAGTGGTGTAGCTAATAGCGATACATATTGAATACGCGTTTCACTGGATAGTTATTACGCACTTTTAAAATTACTCAAACATTCCCTAGGCGTTGGTTGAAATTCAGATAAAAACATCTATTTTAGTTTCTCATAATCCAACAATTCCTCCTCTGTTACATATGTTTTTTTTTTCTTCTTCTTTCTTTCTAATGCAGCTGGCAAACACAGACAGCTTGGTCTTTGGATGCCTTAAGGCAAGTGCTGCAGGGACGTACTCACTTTGCATGACCCAGGGGGCGCGTGTAACTTGAAGATAAGTCACGGACGCGGAGTAACAATGCCCCCGCAACGCTCTACGATCCTATTAGGACCGGGACCTACTTTTTAAAGTGGATTCCGAACCACTACAAACAACCATGGCACTGCCGGGACTCGAATCCGAAATCTGTGGTACCGAACGCCAGAGCGCTAGCCACTCGGCCATTCAGGCCCTCTGTTGCATATGTTAAGACATTATTATCTTTAATCTCTAGCAAGTTAATTAATATCCCAGCTTATAATTCTATCTGCATTTGTTTAGAAACATGTTTTTTCTAGGAAATTAAAAAAACAAATGCAATCCATGGGGTTTGTCAGGAACAGCAGTAAGTAGTGTTTGAACGCTCTTTACTAGATACTCAACACTAAGCGAGCGTTTGTTCGATCATCAGGAAATGATTGTTTAATTTGCGAGCTTAATCTCCTTCTCGAGTCTAGTTAATTTAATTTTTTAAATTTTTTGTACAGGTTGTTAATTAAGAGCTTAAGTCGCACTATCCACGATAATCGACTTTACGACACCCTGCACAAAATCTGAAATACTTCTGAATTTTCAATTATGTCCTTACTGTCTATAACTTTAGCACATGCAAGCACAGTCACTCTGATTTTTCCTTTGTGTTATATTAAGATAATCGGGGCCTGAATGGCCGAGTGGCTAGCGCTCTGGCACTCGGTACCACAGGTTTCGGGGTCGAGTCCCGGCGGTGCCATGGATGTTTGTAGTGGTTTGGAATCAACTTTAAACCGTAGGTCCCGGTCCTAATAGGATCGTAGAGCGTAGTTGTTACTCCGCGTCCGTGGTTTATCTTCAAGTTACACGCGCCCCCTGGGTAATGCTAAGTGAGTACGTCTGTTCAGCGCTTGCCTTAAGGCATCCAAGACCAAGCTGTCTAAGTGTTTGCCAGCTGCATTAGAACAAAAAAAATATATTATGAAAATCACGGTAAAGGAAAAAAAATTATAAACGTGTTGCAATACCTTAAAGAAGTGATGCGAGTTAACAGTAGACCAAGTCCCCACATTGTGGCTGATTATGGATAGATAGTTCCAAGATTTCGTAGAAACGGTTTTGTTATTATTTATGAGAACTACTATACCATGCACATAACGTAGACAATGCTGGTGAATTTTTACAAATGAAGTTCGATGAAGATTTAGAGGGTGCTTTGGATGGATAACTGATTATTTCGAATAGTATTTTTACATACTCTCCTTCGCGATAGGTTTTCTTTTCTCGCACACCTCATTCCGGTACCTGGGAATTTGTAGCCCTTTAGCAGTTAAAAAGCTGAGGGTGGAACATCGGTGGGCCATGTACAGCCCACAGATGGGGATTGAGGATAGGACAGTACCTTCCGAGAAGACTTTCAAGAGGTAACTATCCCGCATTTGAGTGTCGTATGGAAAAAAATTCCGGAAACTCACACCAGGCAGCCCGACTATCGATGCGAGACGTTTTATAGTACACGCATTGCCACAATCGCCATCTAGTCTCTTCGATTCTAAAAGCAGTGACTACTACTACTACTACTACTACTACACCACATCACTGCGCCTAGAGCTGAGTTACCCCTTTATAGATTGGGAATGATGTGGGTGAGAAGTCTGATTTGGCTCTGTAACGCTCTCATATGAGACCGGAACCTACGGCTAAGACGCCGTAGGCGTACCACTGTCCTCATCGCTCGTGGCGATGCTTCAATGTTTGTTTCTACACCCACAGAGGACCTACGGCTTAAAATGGATTCCGAACCACTACAAACATTCATGGCACTGCCGGGATTTGAACCCGAAACCTGTGGTACTGAGCGCCAGAGCGCCAGCCACTCGGCCATCAGGCCCCCCGGAAAGCAGTGACTACAGCAATGCCGCCAACGGATTCGAACCTCAGCCCTCCTGTACACTAGTTGCTCACTTTGTCACTGGAACACGAGTTTGGCCTTTGTCAGCGCTGGCATTCAATACTTTTGCTTAACGGCTGGCGATAGAATCGAAGATCTTCTCTCTTGCCGGGTTACATATTCCATTGTACAGGTGCGCCACCTGATGGTCAGCAGCGGGGTAAATTCCACCATATATATAGATATATATTACAAAATATAATTCATTTTAAAAGAATGAGTAGTGATTAAATTTCAACCATAACTTGATGTTGCGGTATGTTATTGTGGTTTTTAAAGACGACAGACTGCCTTATCACAGTGAGAGAAGGCGCAAAACAATAAACTCAAATAGTCAAAAATCTTATACGTTACACATTCCTATCCGCCGCCTATAGTTGCTCTTCAAGATGTAGACTCAAGTATGTTTTTTTTTATGTGTTTTTAAATGAAGAGCTAGGTTAAAGACAACCTTGAGAAGGGCAACAGCTCTTGACATAAACGGGGTAACTTGGTATAATATAATAGCTATACGCTTTTCAATGAGATCGGTTACACAGGTTACGGGTTCAAGTCTCGACGGGGCCATGGATGCTTGTAGTGGTTTGGAATCCACTTTAAAACGTAGGTCCCGGTATAATATGGCTGTAGAGCGTTGGGTTGAAAACCCTACCCCGTAAAAAGAAAACCTCTCCTGTCTCGAAATCTACCAGTAGGCAGACGGCCTTGGCCCACCATGAGACTGTTGCGCCAATGAAGAAGAAGAATAGTAGAGATAAGTAGCTTCATAGGGGTGATTGTGTTGATATTCATATATTTGAGCTTTGTTTTATTTTATTTTATAATACCCTTCAGGAAATTTAAAAAAAAAATGCTTTCAAAATTGTTTTGCCCCACCACGTAGGTTTAACCACCACGTAGCACCCCTGACAAGTAATCGATTCGTTCGCTTCAGTTCTTAAACGGAATGTTTACCTTCCTACCGAATAGTTGATAAAACTATAGCAACACTGGATCAGTGATATTAATTTCACCTCTATGTTTGTTTGTAACTGACTCTTTGGGCTCGATTTTGCCTTACTTTAAGCGATCAGATTTAATTTAAAAGTTGTAGACTTATCAAAGACCGACGACAAGTACATAAGACACACAAGCCTACGTGGGACAGTGGCACAACGGACAACGCGCCTAACTGCGGGTCAGGAGATTCCCTGTTCGAATCCTGGCTGGCTCGACATATTCGCATTTAGCCTTTGTTTTACTCACAATTAAATGATTGTAAGAATTATAGTTCCAGTCCTCCGTACCGGGACCTCATTTAAATATTATAGTTTAAAAACAAGCTTTTAGAGTTAATGAAACTAAAAAGTAAAAAATAAATAAATTATAGTTTAAAAAAACACGCTTTTAGAGTTAATCAAACTAAAAGGTAAAAAATAATTGTTAACATAAGAATAAAATTACTGACGAGAAAATGAATGTCACTGTTCTAAAAGCGTGGGGTGCTTTGTATGTATGACATTTTTAAACTCACTCTGCATTTCGGAATGAAACTAGTGAAAAATCATAACGATTGATATCGAGCACCCCACGCTTTTGAACAGTGACATTAATTTTCTCGTCAGTAATTTTACTCTTATGTTAATAATTATTTTTTACTTTTTAGTTTGATTAACTCTAAAAGCGTATTTTTTTAGTGTTTTTAAATTATAATTTATTTAATAATATTTTTAGCATTTTTTTTATCTAGTTAACCATAAACTTTTGATTATGAAAAACTAATATATCTTCGTGATCATCATTGTAAAATCCTGTGCATCAAATTTTTTTTTCTTATCATTATGATAGTCTATCACCATAACAAAAATATCTCTGTGATTTTTGTCACGGTCGAAGTAAAGCAACCAGTAACTGGGTCACACGTTTATGATAGATCGATTTGTGGTGCATCAGAAATCGCCGAATCTTTTCCTGTGATTAGACCACGTCTGATCAGTTGTAATTAGTCTGATTCCACGTTCTGATTAATGTAGAATGTGGAAATGGACAGTGAAAATTGATCTTTTATGAGATGGGAGAATTGTGGTGAGGAATTTAGAAAGTAAATTTGATTTTGGTAAACGATATGTTTTGTTAAAATATTGAGGGCATTTGGTGATCAGTACGTATAATTTATTGATTTTTTTTGAAGAGATAAATTAAGTTACATGTAATATTATTTTTCTTATATATATGTTGATGAAAAATGAGAATAAAATGCAAATTCTTAAAAAGAAATTCTTTTTAAAAAATCAAGATTTGTCCAAAAAAAAAAAAAAAAAAAAAAAAAAAACGTTTATTAATATTAATGTACGCCTGTGTGCAAAATTCATGGATTCAATTTTGAAACAGACAGTCGTGAAATTTAGAGAATCTTGTTTGTAGCTACTGCTACAATGAACGGTGAGTTTGGTAGAAGGGTGATTTATATACAAAAAATTGAAATACGACATCACAGGTGATGTGAGAAAGTTCAGTCGGCGACAATAGCATATGTCAATAAATATAAAGCTCTTTTCACACAGAGTTTGTTTCGTTACCTTTAACGTTGAGCTAACCGTTTTGCCACTCACATAATGAGTTTATCTCTGCGCGCTCGTCTAACTTTTCTTCTCTGTAGCTCAGTATTGTAAAGTATTATGCATCCTATTTTGCAGGAACCAACGGAATCCAAGTCTCAAAATACATCATTCACAAAGTATTGACAATTTACTCGCCAATGCAGCACATCAATGCATGCCAATATGTGGAAAGCCGTTAAAGAAACCAACATGACGGAATTAATTGATCATAAACAAGTTTGATAGAATCCAAAGCATGAAAATTTTTAAGAAAAAGGCATATAAGAACTTTTTATATGCGGAGTTGACTAAGGAAATGGTTTTACGCTATTTATGGTTTTTCACTATGGAGATCCCATTCCAATAAAAAAGTAGGTGTTTTCATTTGAATTTTTCGAAATCGTGTCACTGGAATCATAACTGTTAGAGTTTAGCTGTTGTTTTCCATATGATTTTTGAGTGTATACCTCAAAATACTTTAAACCAAAATTTCATTCAGTTTTTTGAAATTTTTTCAGGAACTCATATTCGAAAAAGTATTTTTATCACCCTATATATATATATATATATATATATATAACTATAATAGGTGGGCTGAAATGTTCATAGGCTGACACATAGATGGCGCTACTAGTATTAAATCCATATGATTTTTAGTTAGCCCTGACCTTCAAAAGACACGTGTATAAATTTGACAGCTGTTGCACTATTAGTATGTGAGTTATAGCCTTTTTAGTGTTCATCACGTGCAGTCCACTCGGCTGACTGTCGATTGGACTACGTTGTGAAATGATGGAGCCATGTTTCCTCCATTGTCACATATCGACCCAAAAATTCGGGTTTATTAAGATTGAACACCTCCAAATACTGCTTAGAATCATCAATTCGTTGTTGTTTTTGGTCGATTGTGAGCTCGCGCGGCACCCACTTTGAACAGAGCTTTCGCCTATCCAAATATTCATTCACGATATGTCCAACACGTTTCTTTGATATCTTTAGGGTCTCAGCTATCTCAATCAACTTCACTTTACGGTTATCAGAAAATTATTTTGTGGGTTTTTTTGTTTTCGTCGGTAACAGCCTCTTTGGGGCGTCCACTGCGTGCATCGTCCTCGGTGCTCATTTCGCCTCGTTTAAATTTAGCAAACCACTTCTCTACGGTTGATTTTCCTGGTGCAAAGTCCGAATAATGTTTATCAAGCCAAGCCTAGGCTTCAATAGTATTTTTTTTTTCGCCAAAAAGCAATGCTTTATTACACACGAAAATTCCTTTTTATCCATTTTTTTCAAAGTAGCAAAACTTGCTTCACTAAAAATGCTATAACTCACATACTAATAGTGCAACAGCTGTCATATTTATACACGTATCTTTTGAAGGTCAGGACTAACTAAAACTCATATGGATTTAATACTAGTAGAGCCACCAAGGGGTAGCCTACGAACCTTTCAGCCCACCTGTTATATCCTGATGATAAAATGATGTTTGGTCGAAATTAGCAATTTTTTATTATTATCTGTTTAATTAATTTATATGTGAAAAATAAATTAACTTTAATAGTTAATATTTTACATATTTCTCTCTCCATTTAATACAGTAAATTTAATAATCTAAATTTAGATTTTAATTTTTATAACCCTAGATCTATTATATTCATTGTGTTAGATCTATAATCATAGATTTAAATTTTCATAACCTAGATTAAAACCTGATTTTAATATCTATATGATTTTTTCCTTCTTGCTTAAAACATGTTTCAGGTTTTTATTTTTCTAAACAAATTGTTTTCAATTAGGCTTTTCTGAAAAAGGTTTTCCTAGATCTATTATTTTTATTACACTAGATCTCCCTATATTTGAATTTTCCAGCCTAATAACCTATATTTGAACCTATTTGCATACCCATATGAAATTATTATTATTATATTTTTCTCTACTCCTTATGTAAAGAAAGTTTGATTTTATATTTTCCCAAGAAAATTGTTTTCAATCAAATTTTTCTAAGAAAACTGTTTTTCAATTGGACTTTTCTGAAAAATGTTTTCTTCGATATGTTAAGATTCATCCTAAGTTTGCTGATGCATTATATGTAGGATGTTAATTAGTTGTAGGATATGCTCGATAATCTAATGCAAATGTAATTGCAAGTAATGTGAAAATTATTCTAAATTTTAATGAAAAATGAAATTAAAATAAAGCGCTTGTGATTAGTGATTAAAATATTTTCAGAGTAACTTATCATTCATGGATAAAGAGAAAAAAAATATCCATATGCATTTTAATGACACACAAGCGATAAGACGGCAACAAAACTTCCTTGATGCCTAATGAGCAACGAAGTAGATTCTACAGATGACAGCGCGATTTATGGTTACAAGACTTTTTCCTCGCAATTCATGTTTGCTGAAGGTCGTGCATATTGTAAACTTTTTGTTTGAGTGGCAATACTGATTTGCTTCGCTGTAGCGGTAACAAAATAATCCCGCGTGATTAGGCCTTAGACTTAGTACTTGAGAAGGACCCAGGATTATGTTAAAGACGTTTGGTTCAATGAGTTGTCAAATGAATTGTACGTGTAGCATGGCTAGAAAAAAAAAAACATATGGACAACTTAACGCATGTGATAAGGATTGGAAAAATTCAGAAAGGATGCAATATGGTAATTATAGAATAAAAGTAGAATTGACTGTAATGTTTTCCATGTCCTTTGGTATCTTTCCAAAATGCAGGTACATTCGAGAAAAAGATTAATAAGAATCGTTCAAGAGAAACAATGTTAATGGATGGCCAGTATAACGCTAGGAAAGCATAGAGAGATTGACACCTGGATATATACTCAATTGAATCAGGTTCGCAGCAGGAGATAAATAACCCAATTTTGTTGAACTTTAAAAAGGGAACATGAATCTGTATTTTTATTAGAAAATGGTTGTGAGCTGATGGGATGTTAACTTCGTTATGTTTTTTGATGTTTATGTTTCAATTGTCCTCTATTATAAATTCTTACATCAGTAGCTCATGAACATGTGAGGAACGACATGGGGTGACTCGATAACAGGGCGTCAAATGTAGCAGTTGATAACAACAACAACAGATGAGTTTGGAACTTAAGCAAAGCAATAATCTTCTGAATCATAGATGCGAAATGTAAGGAAGGAGTGAATGGGGCCTATGAGATTCTGCGATGTCTTCATACTTATGTAGCTAAAAAAAGCAATAAAACGATATTGAACCATTCGACAGCTTATCCCCTATAGCTTACTGTAGCTCCATAATCAAGACCTCTCTGTTAATTTTATTTACTGCTCCGGTATTATTTGCATCGGTTGGGAAGCATTGGTGTACAACAATAATGCTTTGAGGTGATGTCTTTCTCCATGACCACATTTTTTGGTGAATATTCAACAACTGAAACAAGCATTCATTGAGAAAGGGACATTCTTACTTAAACAGTTATTCGATCGCTTGGTGTTGAAAAGAAGGTTCTAAGCAGCCATTATAGTCAGAGATGATCATATCCTTACTAAAGGATATTTGTTTGCTATTCTCCCACTTGAATAGATATTCATTTGTACCAACTTCACTCTATCAATAAAATTTTATCTACTTGATTCCATACTGTATCAATTTTTCAATTCTATATTTTAATTTATATTTTAAGTACGAAACAAAGTTTCTGTTTTTTGATTTTTGATTTCAGTGAGTCAAATACTAACAAATATTCGTATATGATAATAACGAATAATTATAAAATTTTGTTTCATATTCATGTTTGACATTTAAAATCAAATTGATGACTGAAAATTAAGAATATTTAAAAATTTCATGAAAAAATTTATTTTATTGATTTTTTTAAACGAAGGACTTATCGTATATTTTGGTATATTAGTGGAGAGTTTTAGAGCTAAGTTACGGGTGCCGGCTTATATACGGATCAGTTGATCTCGCGAAAAACGTATGTATTTTTCCGTTAGGCGATAATTCGCTAAATATAGTATTTATTTATTTATGGAAAAAAAAATATTTCAAATGAGATGAGTTATTCCTTTTATTATAATGAGTTATTTTATTTACGAAATTGTTTAAATTGCTGGTTTGTTGCGTCGTCTCCAAAACGAAAAATCTGATGCTAATGAAATTTGTCTCCTGCTAACGGCAAAATACCAAAACATACACCCTAAATAATTAACGCATAAAAGTAAAATTATTTTAATCTTTTAACTTACTTTTGGGTATTTTGATTAGCACAGATCATATACAAGAATGAAACAATGTGCTAGAGGTACCAGAGTTATGATTATCATCGTTGGCTTCTGGTTTTTTACTTTATATAGATTTGATTGGAAATATTTCATGCATTTTGCATGCCTGGCAACATTTTCTTTTTGTAGAAAAAAAGCACTCTCAGCTTTTATACGGATAAGCTTATATTTTAGAAAACTGCAATAGTTTTAATAATTTACAAATCTTAAATAAAAATAAATAGGAGTAAAAAATAATTACAGAAAATATTTTCTTTGCTCCATAAAATAAATTTGACAAAAAAGTTTTTTCCTTTTTGTTTCCAACCAAATGTGCTTCCAGAGAAGATTGCAACTTACATATAACTTCTCAAAACCAAAAAAAAAAAAAAAAAAAAAAAAAAAAAAAAAAAAAAAAAAAATCTTTCTTGTCTATGGATTTAACGCTCCCATACTAATTGTAGACATGATATCTTCTGGTTTGATTTGTTGTGGGATTTCAAACTGATTTCTGTTAAGTGAGAAGAATAGCGTGCTGGGACACAGGAGGTCTTTTAGGAAGGGAGTACTTAATATTTTGAGTCAGGATTTAGAAGAGAGTCAGTATTGTTAGTCAGGAAGGAGTATGTAATATTTAGAGATCTGATAAAACGCTTTATAATTCAAAATAATTTCAGCTTATTTATTATTTTGGTAATATGTGTTTTGAATTTTCAAAACATATATTACACGCACTTTTTCGTATTGACAAACCAATTATTTTTAATGTAATTAATGATACTTAAAATGCTTTGATATTGACAAAATATAAAATTCTTAGTATCTTATAATTATCCCAATTTTTAAATTATATAACCTTTGATATTTCAATTTAGTTATTAAGTTTGAAGTATTTTGAATTAAAACCATGAAGGATTTCTACAAAAGCCCATGGAAATTTCCCTATTCCAATTTTCAAATTCGTTTTTTAAATTTCGATTAAACAGCAATGCTTAAAATATTTCAATTATAAATCTATTTTTCATTACATATATATAATCGAAACAATGTTTATAAACTAAATAATATTTTTAGAATTATACCAATAAAACTTAACAATCTCACATTTTTTTTTTATCTGTTGGTTATACATCACAAATCAGGATACATAAAAGCCTCTGAAATGTTAGGATCTGCTGCATGATTCACTGCGTGAAGCAAATTCGTCGAATTGCTTGTTTAGCGAAGCAAATTCGTCGAATTGCTTGTTTAGTGAAGCAATATGCTTCTAATGCTTCAATTTTTCTTCTTTGAAAGGATGATGAATTGGTGATGGTAATATGAATTTTTGCATTGGAAAGGACTCCCGATGAATTGTAGACACTTTATCCTCTGAGAAGTAATCAGGATAAAATTTCGTAATTCTACTTAAAAAAAAAAAAAAGATTGGGGTTTAAAAACTTCTCTCTATATATTGTTGAAAATTGTTCTATGAGTAGATCCCAAAGAAAACTGTGCAATTTCGATCGGACAACTTATATATGCTGATTAAATCAGAGTAGAGGTTTCGTTTAAATTCTGGACGAATCCATTTTCGAATTGCCCCCTACCTTCACACTCAAATTGCCCTCCAATCTATTTAGTAATAACTACTAAACCTTCACATCCTAATTTAATTTAGAAATATACTTAATAAGGGTTGCTGCATAAGTGCTAATATGAAAAATTTAGAGATTCAAAGTTAAAATAAATATTCAAAGGGACATATTGAAAATCTGAAATACTAAGTCTTGCTACTGATTTTTACAAAAACAAAACCTTAAAAATATTATGATACAAATAAGGACGTGTTACCAGAGACCATTATTAGAGGGAAGAAGTAAGAAAAAATTATTTTCTGGAGTCATACCACAAGTTGGTTTAAAAATTCGAATGTACATCGTAGTTGAAATAAAATAATTAGAGCGAATAATTTCATTCAAATTTACAAGAAAAATTTCCTATGTAAAATAAAAAACAACGCTGCTCGAGGATACCACTCTCGAAAGATTTCAATTAAAATTATTCTTTTGGTGCACAAAACCGAAGACTGACCTCTCAGACACGTTATCAACTGTTCAATAAGCTAGTCACTGTAATCGGCTTGTGGAATAGTGAGCATTTTTTCTGCAGATCGTAAAATTTTATTTATTCTAGAATAATTTCGAAGTAACTGCATTTTTAAAGATTGCCTCTTAAGCTCCATCCAGAAAAGAACAAATCCCATTCTCGATGTCCACATATAGAAGGAACCCAATTTACTACCAGCAGTCACTCACAGCCAGAGATAACGTGGGTTGTTTTTCGGTGTCAAACTGAAACGTTCGGAACGAAAGTCACTCGCTTTCTTTACGAACTTCTCAGTCTTTCCTTATTCGCTCTCATCTTCGCCTTTACTTTTGACCAAAGCTAAATATTTATATGCTTAAAAATGGTATCACAAAGCTTGTCATAAAAGAGGAGAAGTAAATTATTCGCTATAATTATTTATTATAAATAACTTTTTTGCCTACTCCAAAAATTCTTGTGTAGATGTATATAATGAATATATTGCTTGTGGAAGTGACCCTGAATTTAAAGAAAATGTCTTTTTTTAATATTTAACTAATGTACTCGATTTTATTTTATGTGTATTGATAACTTTTTTGAATCAGATTTAATAGATTCAAAATAAGATTAACATTTCATTTGACTTAAAATAATAAATGAATTATGTATTATTAAGAAATTGAAATAAATGACATTAAGTAAATTAGTAATAATTGACAAGTAAACCAAATTGTCATCCCATATATTTTCCTTTTTTGTATTTAAAATAATATATTAATGAGCAATTCAGACTTTTTTTTCTTTTTTCCTTTTTTATCGTAGCCACATTGAATAGTTCGGAGTTTTCTCGTCATTTAATAAAATATCATTATTTGTTTTAGAAAATAGAGCCTCAGAGTTTTAGTTTTCCAGAGAACCTCTTTTTTTTATTTAGCAATTTCTGATACTTATTCCGAACTTTTGCCTTCATTATGGTCTAGTGCGACTTTAAGCACTTAAAAAAAAAGTGAGAAAATTCTATTTTCTGAATGGCATTACACTTAGTAAGTATCCCATCGTACCTTTAGTGACAAGCTGTTCTGAAAAGTTAATGGCGATCATGCAATGATGGAAGACGTCTCAGCAACTCAAAATCATAGTGTTCAGCTCGGTCTTCCTTCAGCAGGAATCGGGATAAATAGTAAACAAAGTCAAGATGATCATAATCAGAGGCCACATTATTCTATACCAGGAATCCTTCATTTTATTCAACATGAGTGGGCTAGATTTGAAATGGAAAGAGCTCAATGGGAAGTTGAAAGGGCTGAACTTCAAGTAAGTGTATTTACAAGCGGAATTAACAAATTTCATCTTCATTATTATTTCGCTGGATTATTGTTTAACCACAAATTTTTATTAAAATTATTCTAAAGGCTGATTTATTGCAATAAATGAAGTGTGTGAAATATTTTGTTAAATATCAATAAAATGGCGTTTTAACATTAAATTCCGCGCCCTGCATAAAAAAAAAAGAAAAAAAAGTAGAAGAAGAAAGAAAAGAAACGAAAAAAAGTAATCATATTTCTAGGGAGTGATGATCAGAAAATCATTATATTATAGAATATGTTTTCGATTATATATGTATACACTTAATGTTGTGGTTTCGATATACATACGTTACGTGTATTAAGTTAAATGCTTATGTGTGTTTACAAATAATTACACTCTATATGGCATTGATTCTAAAGATATACTAGATTTTTGACACTTTTGTAAAAAGAAAAAGTGATTGCCCTGCATCTTTTCTTTTACATATAATATACATTCTTGAACATTGAAGAATCAATAAATCAATGCAGAAGCGCCTTTCTTTTTTGTTGTCTTAAAACTGCCTTCATTCTGGATCTATCTTTTATGTGGATTATTATTAGATTATATTTTAATTGCATAATTGATTAAGTGCTAACACAATTTGCTTAGTTTTTTATTAGTTTTTGTTTTATTCTTGTTTTTAGTTGGAAGAGATTTAACAACAAAAGTAATATTTTTCTTTGTTTACTGTAAATGCTGAGTCCTACTCAGTCATTTTCTTGCAAATAAATATTTATATCTTAAGTTTATTCTTATGGTTTTAATTTAAATTCAAAAATTTTAATGAACAATGTGGTTTTTATTGTGTCCAATGAAATTCATTTAGATAGTACTTAGTTTGCTTAAAATTCTGTATGAATATTTTCTCAACATTTTTATTAGATTTTTTTTTTATATCTGCATTCCACTATTTATTTTTATAAATATATGTTGGAAATTTTTTTGTATGAAATGAAGAATTATATATATTTTTCTACTATAATTTTGATTTAGTTTAATTTAAATTTGTTATTTCATTGAATGTTTATCAATTTATTATTCTTTGTGAAGATTCAATAAATAGAAATCATTCATAACAAGATATTTCAAAGGAATTAACCGATAAAATAAATTGCATTGAATTTTGTTATAATTGTTTTTATTTTTTAATTTAGTTTTTAATAAACATATTTAAATATATCAATTGCAATCACTAAAATATGATTCAATTTTATCTAAGGATTTTTTTTATATTCATTTAACTTAAATTTTAGTATAACTACATATATTAATATTTATATTTCAAATATGTTAATGATGAAAAAAATTTTATACTATTACATTAATATTTATTATTTTTTTTTTTCCCCTATTTTCCAATTCCTGTCTTTGATGACTTAAATTCCTATTTCTTTATATTCTAATAATTATTTTATTATTTTTTTTGATAATTTTATATTTAAAAAAAGAATTACTTTTTTTATAAATTGTGATTTAAATGTTATACCATTCTCATTTTTAAAAAAATATTGTTTTCCATGTATGCTATTGTAATATTTTTAAGGTTAATTACAATATGATTTTTCGAAACCAATTAGTAAAACTAGTCTTATTATGATAAGTTATGTATTTTCCCTCAAGAATGCAATGAATTACTGTGCGTGTTTTTATTAAGTCAAATTCGTTGTTTTCGTGGCTTTACTGAAGTATGTATGTAATACATGGTGATAGTTAAAATTTGCAATACAAATGTTTATTTACAATTTATGAAATAAATATATTTAAGACATTATCTTATTTTGGTATCTAATTATGGGTTTTAAAGGAATAACACTATTATTCCTTTTATGTATTTAATGAGGCATGAATATTCTATTGTGTAGCTTTTTTTTATCATTTAAAAATAAATTTTACTTTCTGCAATAATGTAAGTTTAAAAGTAATTTAACTAATAACTTAATAGTTTAATGTATTTTAAATAACTTCAATAAAAAATTTTAAACAGTTAATTCTTAAGAACGTTTATTAAAATAATTTTATCTCAATGAGACTTTTATTGAGCTGTATAATTGTTAGTTCTAAAATGTTTAAAAAGTGTCTTACAATTGATTAATTCAGAACATAATCAATGGAGGGATATTAATATGGCAACTTTTATATTAATGAATAAAAATGTTGGATTAGTTTTATGGGATATATTATTTCAAGTGAAATTACTGAATTATAATGTAAGTTTTATTAAATCAGATTTCTCATTTTGGTTTTTTGTTGGAGCTCATAAAGTAAAAAATTTGTATTTAAAATGATTATTTAAAGTTCAGTTCTTTTTTAGTTCTATTCTTCAGAATGTCATATGCCATAAAATCTTTATCTTGATATTTTCTCTTGGTTTTATTCCTTACTGTGGTTTAATATTTGCTTAATTTTTTCTTCTTCTTTATTTGAGTAGAAATTATGCTGGAAGAAATAATTTCATACTACATTTAGTAATTAACATTCTTGAAATGTCTCAGTTGCTCCAGA
The DNA here is from genome assembly GCA_021605075.1 of Caerostris darwini. Classification (NCBI taxonomy): domain Eukaryota; kingdom Metazoa; phylum Arthropoda; class Arachnida; order Araneae; family Araneidae; genus Caerostris; species Caerostris darwini. The sequence goes on along the minus strand of BPLQ01009706.1, from coordinate 600,514 downwards.
AAGTACAATTAGTTTCCCTATTACTGTCTTCCTTAAAAAAAAAATTGCTGAAGTATTTTCTACATCTTGTGTAATTCTTAAAGTTTATATTTGTTTAGATATTTACAGAATTAAACATTTTTACACTTTCATCAAGTTAAAAACAAAATTATGAAATTAAACTTTCTGAAAATTAATAGATCTGTAATAGAAAACTTATGTAGTAGAGTTAAAGTAAACTACATATAATCCAATTGAGGATAACATATAATGATAACATCCCGTTTAATGTGGAAACAGATGAATCGATTACTTGCGAGGAGGGCTTTTCTCTAATATATATCGTGAGAAACTGCTTTGAAAAAAAATTATAATACTTAATGTAGAATTTTTTAATTTAGTTTTCTGCTTCATATTTAATGCAAAATTTTAGATTACATAATATTGTAATCTAAAATTTTAATTATTAAAAATTAAAATTCTATTTATTGCAATTAAAAATTCTCTTAAATGGCATTTCCTCCCATGTGATGAC
>BPLQ01009705.1:0-30474 GCA_021605075.1 Caerostris darwini | reverse complement strand
ATGGAGAAATCATCTTATACAAAATAATAATAATAAAAGTATTTGTTTAATTTTGTAAATATTGTATAAAAAGTAATTTTGTAAATATTGTATAAAAGTTTTTTAATTTTGTAAAGAATATTGTATGAAAGTAATTGTTTAATTTTGTAAATATTGTATAAGACATAAACATGAATATGTCTTATCAGAATAAATATTCTGTTATTCTCACTGTCTATAACCATACGGGATTTCTGTGATTTTTTTAATTTTTTTAATAATTATAGAGTATATAATTTTACCTTTAAAATAAATTACAAACTACAGTACTATACACTATAGTATACCACATAAAAATTAAGATATTTTACTTAGACTTTTTATATGCAAAGCACGAAATAAATAGTTCATTGTTAAATAGTTCTGTTAACCAAATAAGTTAGCAGAACTATTTAATAATTTAATAAAATACTGGCAGGCTTTAAAATTTCTACACTCGTACGATTACCATAGCTGAATACATTTGAAACAATTTTTGTTTCATTATATCTTATAGGATCTATTTTATGGTTGTCATACACTTTAAAAACCAAAAGTGTTCTTTTAATAATGCGGCGTATTTAAATTTCAGATGTCCTTGCAGTTCTGAGAATTCGAAAGAAGTGATAAAATATTTTATCAGTGCTATCAAAACTCACAAAATATTTTATAAAACGCTCTTTATCATTGCTATCTCCTTGAAAGCAATATGAAAGTTCTCTAATCGCCTTTTAACATCTGCTACTATAAAATATCTAACGCCATTTGACCAACATTAAACTCGATATATATTCAGAAGATGGTGTTACTTTTTTTCTTTTATGTTTCTCTGGAGTTGCAACAGACCAAGAACGTAGCAACGAGGTTGAAATTGTTATCAAGTAGAAAAATATGAGTAATATTGTCGCACCATTTTTATTATACTATTATGTAACGTTTTTTTGGCGTAATCAATAAATAAAAAACATCAGAAAAGCTGAAAGTTTTTAAACCTTTTAAGGAATTTTTAGTGAAAAGATTTTTGTTAACTTTTATTGCATTTTATTTTATTTTATTTTCCTTTATTCAAATTTCAAAATGAAATTTTGTGTGTAAAAAAACAATTTGAATGTTGTTTTTTTTTTGTTCAATTTGTGCTATATCTTTCAGTGTAGTTTCAATCTTCTTCAAATATTTTAAGAAGCGTTAATGTTTTTAAAAGTTCTTTTAATACATTTGTTAAGTAATTGAAATTAAATAAGAAGACAGCAAAGTATTTTAAATTGTTTAATGTATTGTCTATACCCATACATGGTTAATGTTAGCCTTAAAAAATAAGAAAAATCGATTGAAGGCACAAAAAAAATAATAATAATATCCATAGGTAATTTTTTATAAATTTAGGTATTTTTCGATTAACGAGGCAGGTACACCTAATGGTAAACTAAATTGCCAAATGTGGTAACCTAATTAAAAAATCGTGTAATAACGGGTTGAAATTGCTATGAAGTCGAAAAACTGTAGATATAGATAGATACTAGATAGATCATACTAGAGATAGAACAATATTTTGCCATTTTTTTTTGTTTTAATCAATAAATAAAAAACACCAGAAAAACTAAAAGTTTTTAAAACTTTTTAAGGAATTTTTAGTGAAAGATTTTTTTATTATTTTTTTTGTAAAGATTTTTATTTTTTTAAAATATTATTGTATTTCGTTTTATTTTATTGTAAAGCATAAAAAATTAGAAAAGTATATTACTTCACAAAAAATAACAATAATATTTATAATTTTTTTTATAAATTTAGGTATTTTTCGAATAACGAGGACTTCACACATAATGGTGAGCTAAATAGCCAAATGTGGTAACCTAATTATCTAATCGTGTAATAATGGATTAAAATTGTTTTGAAGTCGCAAAATACCGACTGTAAATATAAATAGGTAAAATATAAAATATTATTAGATATATTATTAGATATTATTTTACCATTTTCATTAAGCTATTACATAATTATTTTTTGTTTTAATCAATAAATAAAAAACATCAGAAAATCTGAGCATTTTTAAACTTTTATTGCGCTTTATTTTATTCTATTGTAAATTATAGAAAATTATAAAAGTCGATTAAGGCACAAAAAATAATAATAATGTCCACAGATAATTTCTTATAAATTTAGGTACTTTTCGATTAATGAGAACGTCACGCATAATGGTAAGCTAAATCGCCAAATGTGGTAACTTAATTACCCATCATGTAATAATGAGTTGCAATTGTTATGAAGTCAAAAAATACTTAATATTGTTATAAATAGCATTATACTATAGATAAAATATTATTCTATCCTTTTCTATTAAACTATTATATAATTATATTTTATTTTAATTAATAAGTAAAAAATAACGAAAAGGATGAAAGTTTTTAAACTTTTTAAGGAATTTTTAATGAAAACTTTTTTTAAGCTTTTATTGCGTTTTATTTTATTATATTGTAAACTATCAAAAATATAAAAAGTCGATCAATACACAAAAATAATAATAATAATAATAACGTCCACAGATAATTTCATTATAATTTAGGTAAATTGTTATAAAGTCAAAAATACTAAATATTGATATAGATAGTATTACACTAAAGATAGAATATTATTTTACCATTGTTATTAAACTATTAAATAATTATTTTTTGTTTTAATCAATAAATAAAATATGTCAAAAGTAATGAAAGTTTTGAGGAACATCATATATAATGGTGAGATAAAGCACCAAACGTGACAGCCTACTTAGTTTATCAGCTGTCTAATCTACGGAAGAGCCGAATCTACAGCTAAGGAAGCCATTATAAATTTCTAGCGATTTTGTAAACTTTAAATTAATCAAATACGATTTTAGAAATGTTATTTTTTTTAATTTGTGGCTTGGAATAGAAATTTTTAAATTATCTGCATTTGATTGAAATCGTAAAAAATAAGAATTGTAAAGGATTCATAAGTCAAATTAAAATTTAAATAATAATAGGTAATTAACATTTGCTAAAAGTGTATTTATAGTGTAATCCTCTGTAAAAATTAACCTTAGGAATGATTAAGAGTGATTCTTGAAAACTGAATTAAGCATGAATTGTTAAAATATCATGAGAATTGCTTAATTCTATTTTATAGTAGAATTAATAAGTAAAAGGCAAAGTGGTGGACAATGCAAGATATTTGATTTGATACCACTATTTAAACTTACAGCAAATTCAATGTTACTGAGGATACATTATGAGAAACTTCTACATAGTACTAAAAGAGAGAAATCTCCTTGTTGAAGACTCTTTGAAGGAACTTATACTAAGTTCGGTCCAAAGATTTGATTTAAGGTATATTTATGGTTGAAAGACAGTGATAGGAAACATATTGCACTAACACATATTATCAGTCAATCATTTTAAAAGGTTGATCTCGAAGAATAATGAAAATTATGAATATTTATTTATGAGACAAGACTGAATAAAATGAAATTTTAATAAAACCCCATCTTTCAATAGAAATTAAGAATTATACACATACAAATCTACAAATTAGGTAACATCATCATTAACTCAATACCCCCATGGTGGGCCAAAGCCTTCTGCATACTGGCAGATTTCGATACAGAGAAAGTTTTCTTTTTATGGGAAAAGGTTGTCAGCTCTACGCCTAACATTCTATAACCATATGAGACCGAAACCTACGGTTTAAAGTGGATTCCAAACCACTACAAATATCCATGGCACCGCCGAGACTCGAAGCCGAATCTGTGTCACCGAGCTCTGGTAATATTAGGTATTATATCATATTAAATTAATCTGTTTAAAATGTTTAAAATTATGTGGTTAATATAATTTAAGTAACAGAACAATGTTCTAAATATCTTTCATTAATCAAACATTAAAAAATGTTAATTAATAAATTCCCAAAATTTAATTAATTTGTAATTCATTAAAGATAGTATAATTATTCATGAGCAAGAAATCTGGGAGAAATGAATTCTACGAAACCGTTTTGAATTTGATTAATGGTTAATAATTCCTTTCGCTAAGGCCAATATTATCCTTTTATGAACTGAAACTTAAATAAATTAGCAAAAATTAATTTCACGCCTTTCAAAAAATATTGAATATTTAAAAACCCCAGTTAATTCAAGCGAAGATTTTCCCCAACCGTTCATCCATTCCAGCTGCAATTAAAAGCTCAGAAGGTGCTTGACACAATTTATCGAACCATTTCATTTTTTCATTTTTTTTTTCTTCCCCCTCTGCAAAAACCTCTAATTGGAAATGGAAAGAGATTCAATTTAGTATGACGACGCTTTGACAGCTGCGCCATTTATGTTAACTCAACGCAACTCTCAGTTTACTTTGGGCCAGCAGCAGTGATTAACTTTGACACAACCCTCCATTTAAAAAGCTGTTATTATTATTTTTTTATTATTATTATCATTTCCATAAAGGGGCGATAACGAGCCAAAAGTGGTAACCCTCTCCCATCTCTTTTACCGCCATGGGCATACATACATACGCAGTGATGGAATAGGCGGATGGTGAAAAAGCGAGGCATCTATTGCAGAGACGTGTGTTTAATAGCCATTTTGACAGTTGTGACAAGACTGTCATCCCTTCTTGACACTCGCGCAGTGCACTATTTTATTAAAATAGCTGCGAAAAAAATTCTGACACTCTTCTCCACCCCAACCCCTACACCCCCCTACCCTTCCAGCTCCTTGTCACGTGGTATTATCCGGAAATGGACACTGTAACTGTTACAGTCGCACTGTCAACTTCGCGCCTCAAAAAATGTTCTATTTCATGTCGATAGGTATTTTATTTATTTATTTTGAATCTCTGTGTTATGTGAATGACTTTCGCATACGAGAGACTGACTACATGCTAAGAAAAAAAAAATTTTTCTTCTTTTTTTTCTTCTTTGCTTTTCTTTCGACGTATGCTGCTTCGGTCTGTATGTATGCATGTATATTGAGAATATATGCAGTGCGTCTTGAATATATTTCCATAACTTATCGAACTCCGCACAGCTGTGACTGAAGACTTGGGGAAAAATTTATTTTTTTTTTCAACAGATAGCTTCCAGCTATCTGTCTTCTCTCTATTTTTATTTTTTATTTTTTTTATTTTTGTATTCTATCATCTTTTTCCCTGGTGCGGTGCGGTGGAAATTCCGAGAGTCGATTTTAATGTTCAGGAGATTCGTTATTAAAGAGGTGGCTTTAAATGACATCTTGGATTCAAATGTCATTTACAAATAACGCCAAGGCACCTGTGGTTTCACTGTCGAGGTTCTGATTTGATATTTCGGTTTTTTAAAGAGCTAAGTAAAAATAAAAATACGAAGTAAATGAAATGTTTTTATTAATATTTATTATAAAATATATACTACTGTGCCCAAAAAGTAAGACCAATTATTATTTTTTTTTCAAAAACATTTTGTTTATTCTTCCAAATTTATTTCATCACCTTCAAAGTGATCCCCTCCGGACACAATGCACTTATGCCAACTTTTTTTCCAATCCTCAATGAATGCTAAAAAGTCATCGGCAGGGATGGCCTTCAAAGCACTCGGCGATTCACGTTGAATCTCTTCAATCGATTCAAAATGGTGTCCCCGGAGTGGTGTTTTGAGTTTAGGGAATAGTCAGAAGTCGCACGGTGTGAATACGCTGGTTGTAGAACGATTTGGGTTTATTTTTTGGCGAAAAGGTCACGAAGAATCAATGTAGTGTGAGCTGGCGCATTCAGAATTTTCGGTACCAATCGAGATTTGACGCGTTTGAGGCCCAAAATGGAATTGACCGATCCTTTTGAAATTCCAACATCATCAGCAAGGTATCAAATTGTAAATCGACGGTTTGCCAGCATCAAATTTTTAATTTTTTGGACTTGAGCTTCGTCTATTGAAGTTGATGGTCGACCAGAGGATTCTCGGGAAGCTTTCTCTGCCTTCTTTGAACTGTTTATTCCACTTCTAAACATTTCCTTCTGATAAAGAATGCGCACCGAATGCCGTATGGAACATTCTACACGTTTCCGCAAGCAAAATTTAATGCAAGTTCTTTGCTCAATTAATTCAGACATTTCAAAAATCGCTGGAATCAGTTTTAGCTTCTCACAAAGCCAAGCGTAACTCAAACATTAATGAATATTTTGACGTCAAATTTCACACAGATGTCAAGGACAGTGCCAGAGCAACCTAAAAAAGAAAAAAAATTGAAATTATATGAACCCTGGCAAAATTGGTCTTACTTTTTGTACACAGTAGTATATGTAACCAGCTATCTATCTTTTCTCTCTCTCTCTCTCTTTTTTTTATTTTTTATTTATTTTTTTATATATATATATATTTCTATTCTAGTGTATTAATCATCATAAAAAAGCTCAATGCGAAATTAATATTATATCCGTAAATGAAACTTATATCAAACCTAAAAAGTTTAATAAAATATCTATGTACATATATATAACATTAAAGATTTTGTGTTCCACGAACTAATTCCTTGGCACTGCAGCCCATGGTTGTCCTAAGCCGTCTGTCTACTGGCAGATTTCGAAACAAGAGATGATTTATTTTTACAGAGTAGAGTTGTCAAACATACTCCCAAACGCTCTACTCTCATATTTGACTGGACCTAAGGTTTAAAGTGGAAACCACTATAAGCATCCATGGCATCGCCGGGACTCAAATCGAAACCTATGGCACTGAGTGTCAGAAGAAAAATATTACTTTTTGACAAGATTATCAATGATAACTGCCATTTGTTTATCTTACAGACAACCTCAGCTGTCAATTCTAGACTCTACCATAGTCACACACCAAGTCTGCTCGATTTTGAAAGAAGTGACTGTAACACAAGCCACCAGCTGAATTACTTCGTGTAATACACTATTTAGCATGCATTATTGTTAGACCAAGATGATTTACTAAATTTAAGGGTCTTATGTAAAGAGTTATTTATTTAAGTTGGAATTAATTCATTAAAATTTTGTTTAATGTAGATTGAAATGTTGATTAATATATTGTTAATATGTTGATTAATGTATTGTTGATATATTGTTTAATATATTGTTGATATGTTGATTAATATTGAGATGTTGATTAATTTATTAAATAAATCAAATCAACATTTCTAAATATGTTTTGAGTCATTTATTTTTTCATTCTATTATTTTTTATGGATGAATTATAATTTAAATGTTACATTTTAATTTATTTTATTACTTATTCCATTATACAATGTGCTTTTAAACTGATTTTGTGAAATTTAGACGTATGCTTTATTACTAACATTTTAAATATACAAATATATAAATTAAAAATAAATGCTTTACAATTAATAACAAAAGGCTATGAATACAAAATTACCAATTAAATAATTATCAAGCCAAATGAAACAACTACTAAAATTAAATATTTACATAAAACTGAGCAATCAAATTATTTAAGTTCCGCACAATATTTACTTAAACGAAAAATTAAAAACAAGATTCAAGAGCTTCACGACTGAATGTTAATTGAATGCTGTTAGTTATTTGTATCAACTGGTAATTATGGCTCCCACTTAGAATAAATTGGGAGCATTGCGATATATCTCAAACACTACGGATTCTTAAATTTAACTCGCTGGATCATTATTTCTTGGGTCTTTAATCCATTATTCACCAAACTACAAACAAATTGCCAAAGTGTGATTACCACAATAAGTCGTAACCTTCCATGGAAATATGTAAACCACATTGTAGCAAAATGCTACAATGCGCTACTAATATGGAGGCTGCAATTTATCTAACACCGAGTATGTGACTAAATGAAAAGACGACCGAATAAAATTTCCGATGCTCGAGTCCTCGCTAATTATAAATTAAAACACCTTAATAATCGTCATGCGAAGGAGGCGATGTCTTTTAGAAAAGGGCCCTTCAAATATTCATTTTAATAAGTACCAAGAGAACGAATGCCGGTCCACGCTCGTGTCTTGACCTCTTCCTTTGCAATCTCCAAAGATACCGTGCCCACTTCCTAACGAGTGCCAGTCATTAGATATTGATACACATTAAAATTATGATCTCAAGGAGTAGGCATCGGTTCTCATTTAGACCTGTACTAATGGGGACGTAATGAGGAGAGATGACGATTGTAAAGGATGGACGGACGCTCATCTTCGGCCAAGATTTTGTTTCTGGACGAACCTGAATTTTTAATGCACTGGAGAAGAGGGAGGATGTCGCGTGGTGGATAGAAAATGGTGGAATCATTATTAATGTGAATATTTACTGGATTGCCATCGGAAGGCACCATGCTTCATCCGTCGTTTGGCGGTTGTAACGAGTTGTTCGTTCCCTCCCCCTAACTTGTCACACGAACTTTTCCCACTTTTCAGAGACGTGGGTGGTAGAGATGGCGATATTTATTACAAGATAAATGAGGGACGATTCTGGTGTGGTCCACTTGCTGGAATTGCTTGTGACAATTCGTGGTGCGTTTGAGTCTAAAAATGCATGCATTAAACTTGTTTGGGAAGATCTAAATGTCATTTGAGAATGTTTTCTGTAATGATTCAAAGCTTGGGAATTTCCAAAAGCCATTGTTTAACAGATTAACTAAAGAAATTCATCCTTATATTAAGTTACAGCATACATCCTTACTTTTTAACTTTTTTTACCTTCTGTGATAATTCAAAGCTTGGGAATCTCCAGAAGCCATTGTTTAACAGATTAACTAATTAAATCCATCCTTATATCATGAATTGCAGCATATATCCTTACTTTTTAACTTTTTTTACCTTCTGTAAAAAATTCAAAGCTTGGGAATATCCAGAAGGCATTGTTTAACAGATTAATTAAAGAAATCCATCCTTATATCACGAATTACAGCATATATCCTTGCTTTTTAACTTTTTTTTTTTTTTTTACCTTCTATGATAATTCCAAACTCAGTAATCTCTAGAAGGCATTGTTTAACAGATTAACTAAAGAAATCCATCTTTATATCACGAATAAGCATTATCAAAACTTTTACTTTTTTTTTTACCTTCTGGTAATTCTCTCAGAAGCCATTGTTTAACAGATTAACTAAAGAAATCCATCCTTATATCACGAATTACAGCATATATCATTACTTTTTAATACATCTTGATTACATGTAGACAAAAATTACTGTTATCCTGTACACAAAGTGTTTCTGTTTTTTTAATCAAGGACCTTCAAGGAAACATTATATCGGAATCCGGAACCAGGCATGCACCTAAAGAACTGGCCGGCAGGCTCGAGCCTAATTATTTTTGGAAGGAAGCCCATATGGTTTAACAAGCTATATTAATATTTATATGGAATACAGAGGGTTGTAAATTAAATTTTATAGAGAAATTATAATGTATCATGGAATTTTCGTATGGGTATTCTTTTACACCTATTGTTTTTTATTCGTCATATTGATTAGTTTCCGATGAAAACATAATTTGGTCATTTGGAATTCATTTTGGTCATAATTTTTTTCAAAATTTCTTTGGCTAATCATGTAGCTTGATTCATAAGAAGCCAATTTTCCTATTGTGAACTTCTCGGTTGATTTTGATACATTTGAATAAAGTCTGTTCATAAATCATGTAATAGAGAAATTTCGATTTGTTATAGCTCCTTCCTAATGACTTTTGGAATTATCTCACAGGATATAGCAACTTATATTAATATTTATAGAGGATTGTAAATTAAAGTTTTATCTTTTAAAGTTATATTTTTTTTACATCTATTGCCTTTCATTCTTCTTATTGATTACTTTTTTCTTAAAAAAGTTTCCCATGACTAAAATTCATATTCATAATTTTCATTAAAATTTCTTTGATAATAAGTACGAAATCATGTAACATGATTCACGAGACGCCAACTTTGTTTTGTTGTGAACTTCTCGGTTGACTTCGATGCGTTTGAATAAAGTCAGTTCATAAATCATGTAATGGAGAAGTTTCGATTTGTTATAGCTCCCTCCTGATTACTTCTGGAAGGAAGCTCACAGGGTTTAACGACTCACGGTAAACTTTGGTATATAAACATTCTATTTCGCTTACCCGGTGTGTTTTATAGTCCAGTTTATAGCCAGCCAATCATGTTTTCTTTTACTCTCCCACAACGCCGGTTTTCTTAACTTTCAAGCTTTAATCGCCGTTTGGCGTTCAGAGAGTGGTTGTTTTTACGAGGGACTGTCTCTTTAACTTATGCGCTTATTTTTACGTAGCTGCCAAACTGCCCTGCAAGCTGTAGGCAAAAAATATTTTTATGGCAAATACCATGCAGATTTGTAATTTTAAGTAGTTAACATTAATAGCAATTGAGCATGATATATTACTTGAGTATGACTAATGTAAAATATAAATTTATCTTTATTTCGCTCTTCATTAAATTTATCTTCATTATTATCTTCATTTTGTTCGTCATTTAATTTTCCATTATCATCTTCATTTCCTTCTTCATTCAATTTATCTTCATTATCATCTTCATTTTCTTCTTCATTCAATTTGGTTTCATTTTATCTTTCTTATTTTTATTTACGTAACTGCCAAACTGCTCTGCAAGCTGTAGGTAAAAAATATTTTTATGACAAAATCAATTTATCATCAATTCTTCATTCAATTTATCTTCATTATTATCTTCATTTTGTTCGTCATTTAATTTTCCATAATCATCTTCATTTCCTTCTTCACTCAATTTATCTTCATTATCATCTTCATTTTCTTCTTCATTCAATTTGGTTTCATTTTATCTTTCTTATTTTTATTTACGTAACTGTCAAACTGCTTTGCAAGCTGTAGGTGAAAAATATTTTTATGGCAAAATACTATGCAGATTTGTAGTTTTAATTAATTAATATTAATAGCAATTGAGTATGATATATTACTTGAGTACGATTTACTATTAAAATGAAATATGAATTTGTCTTTATTTTTTTCTTCTTCATTCAATTTATCTTCATTTTGTTCTTCATTCAATGTGGCTTCATTTTATTTTCATTTTTATTTACGTAGCTGCCAAACTACTCTACGAGCTGTAGGTAAAAAATATTTTTATGGCAAAATACTATGCAGATTTGTAGTTTCAATTAATTAATATTAATAGCACTTGAGTATGATATACTACTTTAGTATGACTTACTATAAAATAAAATATGAATTTGTATTTATTTTCATCTTTAAGCAATTTATCTTCATCAACATCTTTTTTTTCTTCTTCATTTAATTGTTCCTTATCATCTTCATTTTCTTCTTCATTCAGTTTTTCATTATCATCTTCAATTTCTTCTTCCTTTAATTTTTCATTATCACATTTATTTTCTTCTTCATTCAATTTGTCTTCATTTTATCTTCATTTTCTTCTTTTCAATCTGTCTCCCTTTTATCTTCATTTTTTTTTCATTTCTTTCTTCGTTCAATTTGTCTTCATTTTATCTTCAATATCCTTTTCATTTTCTTCTTCGTTCAATTTGTCTTCATTTTATCTTCATTTTTTTCTTCTTTTCAATTTGTCTCCCTTTTATCTTCATTTTTCTTTTCATTTTCTTTCTTCTTTCAATTTGTCTTCATTTTATCTTCATTTTCCTTTTCATTTTCTTCTTCGTTCAATTTGTCTTCATTTTATCTTCATTTCTACGATTAAATTTCATATCTAATTGAAAAAAAAAGTTCTTTCTGTATTTTATGATATTTGAATGTTTTTAATTCACAATTTAAATAAATAAAAATCTGGTTTTATATCTGAAAGAATGTTATTACTCTTTTGAAGATGGCATTTATTTTTTGAGTTAAACATTAAATTACGAACTGTTATTGAAACTGTTACTTTAATTTATGAACTTATATTTTGTAGCTTACAAAGATTTGTAGGCAATAGTAAGAAAAAAATATTTTCGGGGCAAATATTATGGAGATTTGCTTTTTGAAAACCATTAATATTAATTATTGTAAAATATAATATTACTTAAAATAAAGTACTAATAATTAATACTAAAAACAAATATGGTAAAACAAAAAGACACGAATTATGTTGTGTCTTTTTTAATGAAGAAAATTATTAATAAGAAAAAATGACACAAATTATTTGTCTTTTTTTCTTATTATGAAAAGAATTCATGTCTTGTTGGAAACAGATTTTTCTCTACATTTTTTCTTGTTTCATATTTTTAATTCCAGCACTGGTATTATTTTTAAACTCTGTAAAAGGATGTTAATGTACTTTTTAACATAATATTTATTCATAGAAATAAACATCAAAGTAGTAATTGTTGTAATTGCGCATTTTTTTACGCATTGTTTTACACAGTTAAGTAAACACTACTGCTGCTATTCCTAACGCTTAAAAGAATTGATTATATTAACAAAAAAAAAAAAAAATATTAAAATTGCTTTTAAATTTCCACAAAATCACTGTACTACTTTGAAAAATGTAAATGAACTATAAAATTTTACTTAGAGAAAAAAGTAAAAAATAAGTTCCATCTTTACATTTGTTTATGAATAAAGTTAGTAAGTGAAATTTAAAAATACTTGCACGAGATAAATCAGATGATAAAAATATTTTAGTTTAAAAATTTAATATTCGTGGCTATGTGTTCCAGAATTTTTTTCCCTAGTAGTTAATCTTTTAAAAGTAAATTCTTAAAGTATAAATTATTTCTTTTAAATGGTTTTTTAATGCAATTTATTTTATTCAAAATTATTTTTTAATAAGTTACGTAATTTATATGATGTAATTAAATGCTCTAAAAATAATTAACTGCTAAAAAAATAATAAAATAATGCCAAAAGAAAAAATAATAATCTTTAAACCATTATATGTGATAATCAGGAAAAACATCAACTGATTATTAAAGAAAGCTTTGAAATCTTGAAATAACATTTTAAACAAATCTCGCGAGCCTCAAGGGAATGAGAATCGCAATTAATAAACTTAATTACTCTTTTAAAGTATCTTAAATGCTATTTCTCTCTAAGAAATTATTCTAATTTCAAAGTTTGATGTTTAAATATCATATTGAAAATAACTAATAACAACTTGAACAAATCTAACTAACAAAAATTCATGAATGAATAAATAATAACAATCGATATAAATAAATGGGAACAATTTCATTTTTACTTTGCTTATTGTTATATCTCGATCATTGACCTTTTTTTTAATATTGCAATATTTACACGTCAAAATTATTGTATAAATAATTGTCTTTTGTATTGTATAAATAATTGAATTATCAAAATTATTGTATAATAATTGTATAATAATAAGTGACTTTTTCTAAATTCATTGTATAAATAATTGATTTCTGATGATTAATAGTTTTAAAAAAATTTCAAAAATGACTAACAAACACTTTTCGTACCATCATTTCTTATTTTTTACAATTCCCCATAACTGACAATTTTCCTAGTCATCCATGAAACATGAATCGCTCAACTCAATGAGTCACAACCCAGACCAGAAATCCACATCACTTTCATCTACTCCATCAAATCCATCAAACTTTCAAAGACCTTGTGTATTACCCTCCGAGAATATTTGCTCATAAAAATTATTGTATAAATAATTGACTTATGTATTGTATAAATAATTGACTTATATATTGTATAATAAGTGACTTTTTTTAAATTAATAGTAAGTGATATTTTTTAATTCATTGTGTAAATAATTGATTTTTGATGCTTAATAGTTTTGAAAAAATAGTCAAAAATGGCAAACAAACGCTTTTCAGCCATCAATTATTCTTTTCTACAATTCCCCATGACTGACAATTTTCCTGGTCATCCCCGGAACACGAACAGCTCAACTGAATGAGTCACAACCCAGACCAGAAATCCACATCACTTTCAAACTACTCTACCAAATCCGTCACACTTTCAGAGACCTTGTATATTATTATTATCCGAGAATATTTACTCATCAAAATCAATGTATAAATTATTGGCTTTTGTAATGGATAAATAATTGACTTTTGATGTTTAATAGATTTGAAAAAATCTTTGAAAATGGCAAAAAGAAAACACTCTTTTCAACCATCAATTTTTCTTGTCTACAATTCCCACAACTGGCAATTTTCCTGATCATCCCTGAAACATGAACCACTCAATTGAACGAATCACAACCCAGATCAAAAATCCACATCACTTTCATCTACTCCACCAAATCCGTCAAACTGTCAGAGCCCTTGTATATTACACTCTGACAATATTTACTCATCAAAATTATTTTATTAATAATTGATTTTTCTATTGTATAAATAATTGATTCATTAAAATTGTATAAATAGTTGATTCACTAAAATTGTATACATAATTGACTCATTAAAATTATTGTATAATAAGTGATTTTTTTTTTAATTTATTGTATTATAAATGCCTTTTTTTTATTTTATTGTATAAATAAATGACTTTCGATGATTACAAAATGACAGACAAACACTTTTTGATCATCAGTTCTTTTCCATAATTCGCCACAACTGACAATTTTCCTGGTCATCCCTGAAATACGAACCGCTCAACTGAATGAGTCACAACCCAGAACCAGAAATCTGCATCACTTTCATCTACTCCAGCAAATCCCTCAAACTTTCAGAGAGCTTGTTGTATTACCCTCCGAGAGTTGATGCAATATCTCTTAGCCGAAGACTTTAATCCCCTCTAAGAAGGGATCAGCGCTGCCCATAACAATGGCGGGGTCAGTCTCCGGACCCCTCGCTGACCATTAGCGGGAGCCTTCTGGGCAGGGTTAATAGGCCATTCAAGACACAAAGTGCTATCTGGAGGATTATAAAACCTGCATTAACCCCCATCGACCCTGCTTTCATTCCTGCACATGCATAAATCACGTCCGCCTGCCTTTTGGATGGCCCTGCTTCGGATATTACTTTTCGGTAAGAGGTCTGGGACTTTCATTTCATGCAAAGTCATCGATTATTCAATTCGTACTATTAGTTCACACACTCGCTATAGATATATATCTTGTTCAAATTTTTAATTGTTAATAAAATACTTTTTATTTCTCCACCCAAGTTCAAATACATTTTTTTTAAACTTGTAGTGGATGACATTTGAAGTTAATACAGTTTTTTCAAATATTAATTCATTCATTAAATTTACTTAATTGATTTTAGGTTTTTTTAGATTTAAGTTGCATAAATAATAATTGAATGTATCTCCCAATAGATGGCGCCAGATGTAAGAGGAAAATTTCAACTTTATTTATGAAGGACTTTCTGCAATATAGGGAATAAAAAGTAAGAATTGACTTAAAAAGTTTTTTTTATATTACTTGTTTTTTATTTAAATAATCGCAATCGTTTGTTCTGACAGAATTTTAATGGAATAAATAGGGCTTTGTAAAAATAAGTAAAACTAATAAAATGATGTAATAATTAAGATAAATAATAAAATCTTGAATGGATTATTTCGACTATAAATAATATTTAATGAGAAAAATACCTTTATAAGTAATATAAATTGTCTAATTCTCCAAATGATCCATGTAATTGTCAAATAATGAAATTTTCATTTAAAAACAACAGCAACTACGCTAAAATTTAGATTTCATATGCAGAGGTTGCCTTCAGTACACTTTTTTTCCTTAACCAAGAAAAAAATTGATATGACCATAAAGGATAATATGATAGAAAAATTGATATTTTCATGCCCAAGATAGTTCTGCCACACATTTTTTATTTCTTCATAAAATCATTGTAAGTGCAATATTACATATTGATTAATGAAACAATAGAAAATATTCTTTCACATTGACGAATTACAAACAGTTTGTTACGAAATTAATAGGTCTCTAATTCGTTGAGTGATTATCGAATTAAGAACTAAATCACCAACTGAACGGCTGAAAAACCATGATGTTTTTATTTATTAATTGATCACTGTGAATAAAAAATATCACGCCATATACTTATAAAGTACACTAACTGTAAAATTTAGATTTTATATACAGATTTCAGTAATTTATTTCTTCATCCAACGTCGTTTTTCCACGCATTTTTTATTTCTTTATAAAATCATTGTAAGTGTAATAAGTATTGATTAATAAAACAATGGAAAATGTTTTTCACACAGAAGGACTAGATATTTTGTTATAAAAGTAATAACTCTAATTCGTTGAGTGTATATCGAATTAAGAACTAAATCATCTACTGGACAGTTGAAAGATGTTGATGTTTTTATTTATTAGTTGAACACTGTGAATAAAAAAAATATCACGCTATATACTTATAAAGTACAACAATGATAAAATTTAGATTTTACATACAGACGTTACTTTTAGTAATTTATTTCTTCATTCCAACGTCTTTTTCCACGCATTTTTTATTTCTTTATAAAATCATTGTAAGTGCAATATGAAGTATTGATGAATGAAACAATGGAAAACGTTTTCACACTGAAGGACTATAAATGATTTGTTATGAAATTAATAGCTCTCTAATTCGTTGAGTGAATATCGAATTAAGAACTGAATCACCTGCAGAGCAGCTGAAAAATACTGATGTTTTTATTAATTCATTGAACACTGTGAACAAAAAATCACGCCTTATACTCATAAAGTACAATAACAGTAAAATGTAAAATTTACATCAGAAATTAACTTCAGTAATTATTTTTTTTTCATGGCCAAGTTTGTTTTTCCACACATTTTTATTCTTTATAAAATCGCTGTAAGTACAATTTTGAAATATTGATTAATGAAACAATGGAAAATGTTTTCACACTGAAGGACTATAAATGATTTGTTATGAAATTAATAGCTCTCTAATTCGTTGAGTGAATATCGAATTAAGAACTAAATCACCTGCTGAACAACTGAAAAATGCTGATGTTTTTATATATTAGTTGAACACAGTGAACAAAAAATCACGCCTTATATTCATAAAGTACAATAACAGTAAAATGTAGAATTTACATCAGAAATTAATTTCAGTAATTTTTTTTTTTTCATGGCCAAGTTTGTTTTTCCACACATTTTTATTCTTTATAAAATCGCTGTAAGTACAATTTTGAAATATTGATTAATGAAACAATGGAAAATGTTTTCACACTGAAGGACTATAAATGATTTGTTATGAAATTAATATCTCTCTAATTCGTTGAGTGAATATCGAATTAAGAACTAAATCACCTGCTGAACAACTGAAAAATGCTGATGTTTTTATATATTAGTTGAACATTGTGAAAAAAAAGATAGCTCCATATACTTATAAAGTACAATAACGTTAAAATTTAGATTTTACATTCAGAAATTGCCAGTAATAATTAATTTTTACACTTTATTATAATTACTCAGTAATTCTTTTTTCCTTCATGCCAAAAGTGGTTTTTCCAAGCGTTTTTTATTTCTTTATAAAATCGCTATAACTACAGTTTTGAAATAGTGATTAATGAAACAATGGATAATATTTTTCACACTAAAGGACTACAAATGATTTGTTATGAAATTAATTGCTCTCTAATTCGTTGAGTGAATATCGAATTAAGAACTGAATCACCTGCAGAGCAGCTGAAAAATACTGATGTTTTTATTAATTCATTGAACACTGTGGATAAAAAAAGATCACGCCGTATACTTATAAAGCTGTTAAATAGATCAGATAAGTAGTTTACGTGATTAATCTTGGATGTTACGTAAATAAAAAAAAAGACTAAATAAATAAATACTGGTTTCACAGCTGCTGTTTTCGACTGTGTTGAATCTAGCTAGCTAGCATTTTTTTGTTTATGTTTTGCAAAATTAATGGATTATGCTGTGAAGGATTAGGGCATTTAGCGCGTCTATTATAGCCTAGGCAATGAAGTATTTTTTTATTGCCTATCATCTTTCAAACACATTATATATGTATCAAACGTCCGCAAGAGGCCTGATGTAATCAACATTTCATTATCTCTATAATCAACTAAGATGAATAATCATGCTCTAGTTTCTGCAATGTTTTATTTATTTTTTTTAATTTTTGCTTACAAAAAATGAATTGACCTGCTTAATCAACATTCCAAGCTAATGAAGTCAATAATAATTTTGGTCAAATCATCTTTTTAATTATGATAATTAGATTCAAATATGGATGCCGAAAGAAAGATCAGAATCTACCAAACTCACAGCTGAAATTTAAATTAAAATAATATTTTTTTAAACCATATTAATCAGAGTTTTAATATCATATCAAAATAAGAAATTGTATTTCAGATGTCATTTTTTATAATGAAAATAATAGTAAAAAATTAATTTTAAAAATTTTATAAAAAATGAGGTGAAATCAGTAATGCGATACCTTTTTAGTATTCATATGATTAGCATATATTGAACTAAAAAAAAAAATAGAGAAAAACTTTTATTTATTGAATTCATATTTTGTTTTTGTTGTAATCAGATTGTAATCAGAGTTGCAGTATCATATCAAGGTAATAAATTGTATTTCAGTTGTCATTTTTTATCATGAAAATAATAGTAAAAAATTAATTTAAAAATCATAAAAAATGAAGCGAAATCAGTTATGGGATACTTTTATGGTATTCATATGATTAGCATATATTGTTACTAAAAAATAGAGAAAAACTTTTATGTACTGAATTCATCTTTTGTTTTTTTGTAATCAAAGTTGTAATATCATATCAAGATAATAAATTGTATTTCAATTGCCATTTTTTGATCATGAAAATAATAGTAAAAAATTAATTTAAGCAATCATAAAAAATGAAGCAAAATCAGTATTGCGATAGCTTTTTGCTATTCATATGTCTAAACTATAAAATAGAGACTTTGATGTACTGAATTCATATTTTGTTTTTGTTGTAATCAGAGTTGTAATATTATATCAAGATAATAAATTGTATTTCAATTGCCATGTTTTGATTTTGAAAATAATAGTAAAAAATTAATTTAAAAAATCATGAAAAATGAAGCGAAATCAGTTATGGGATACTTTTATGGTATTCATATGATTAGCATATATTGAACTAAAAAATAGAGAAAAACTTTTATGTACTGAATTCATCTTTTGTTTTTTTGTAATCAAAGTTGTAATATCATATCAAGATAATAAATTGTATTTCAATTGCCATTTTTTATCATGAAAATAATAGTAAAAAATTAATTTAAAAAATCATAAAAAATGAGGCGAAATCAATATTGTGATACATTTTTGGTATTCATATGATTAGCATATTTTGAACTAAAAAATAGAGAAAAACTTTTATGTACTGAATTCAAATTTTGTTTTCATTTTATGAGATAGGAGAAATCTGAACTATGATGGTCCATTGAGTTTTGATTAGGGAAAATTCAGTTCAAAATTCAAAAAGCGAAACCGAACAGATTTTTAGTGTCTATACGGAGTGTCTATATGCTGGAAAGCCTTTCTGTTAGTCTGTCACATGTGAGAAGAGTATAATATAGATAATCATAATTTGGATTCAGTATAACTCCCACCACTCCCAATACAACCTAAATAGAGCTGAATCTGCCATAAATCTGTCCTTTTAATGAAGAACAATCTCAGGTCAAAATCATCTGTTATTTGAAAACGAATACTTTTTGTTCTATATTTGAAAATATCTACTAGTTTTTTTATTGTGGAAAAATCAATCGCCTTTGTGATGTATTGTTTCCAAAAGCAGTTTCAATTTATTTGAGATAAAAAGTTATAAAATTAAAGTTTTATTATCACATATTATAAAAAATTATGAAATGACAATCATTATAAGCGATATAAATTTTATAATGATTGCCATTTCGATATAATAGAACAATTTGAACGTACTATATTAGAACGAATCAGTGTTTCATCAGTTTAAACGTACTATATTAGAACGAATCAATGCTTCATCGATTTGAACGTACTATATTAGAACGAATCAATGCTTCATCGATTTGAACGTACTATATTAGAACGAATAAATGCTTCATCTGTTTGAAAGAACAAGTCATTTTTATTTTAATTGAGCGATATAAATTTCAGATATTAAAAAATGAACATTTAATATACTGATATTAAACATGATATTAAAATGAACTTTTAAAATAAATTAAAATGCCTTACATCGACTTTTGCATTAATAATAAAGAATAAAATGAAAAAAGAAAATAAAATAAAATTATTTAATTAAAAAGAAGAAATAAACTCGAGTAAAGATATAAGAAAAATATATAAAATTTCCTAAACCTTTTATCGATAAATAAGCTTAAACATTTTCTTTCAAAATATTGTCGTTCTATATTTTTATTGAAATTTTCTGAGGATATATCTAATTACAACTAATTTTAAATTTTATATTTTTGGAAAATAATGGAAAAAATATTTGATTAATTAGCTTTGAATTACAACATTTACTGTACAGTGTTAGGCTTTTTTATATGACTTTAAACGCTAGCGTTAAATTTTAAATATCTCATTGTATATATATTTATTTAATTGAACTCTTATAGTAGAATGTGCAGGTTTGATATAAGCTTTCTAACTTCAATTTGTTTCAGATAACAGCAGAATTCAAAAATTCAAATATTCAAATTATATTAATATAATTCAATTATTCAAATTATATTAATATAATTCAATTATTCAAATTATATTAATATAATTCAATTATTCAAATTATATTAATATAATTCAATTATTCAAATTATATTAATATAATTCAATTATTCAAATTATATTAATATAATTCAATTATTCAAATTATATTAATATAATTCAATTGTTCAAATATTCAATAATTCAAGTACCAAATATCTACATATTCAAATTCAAGAATTCAATCAATTTTATTGTGGATTTGACTTCGAAAATATTAAAAATAAGTAATAATATATTTAATATAAACGACTCTAATGTTCAAAATGTACAAAAAATTACGTTGCAAAGAACGTGATTTTACAAGTTCCGAAGCAATTTAAAATACACATGCGCCTAATGTCTTTTTGTACGTGAATGCGAATATCAAAAATCATTTTTATTGGCTATTGTGTGACCAATCCAAAATCTCCAAAAGATGAAAAATCCGTAATTCAAGAAAATTAAGTCTGTCCTCAATTAAAAAAATTCTAAATTCTAAATATCCAGACAATCTGACAGTTCATAAAAAATATATATAAATATCTGACAGTTCATAAAAAGAAATGAAAAAAAAAATTGAGTTAGTGATATTTTTCTGCATAATTTTTAAAAATATATATATGCTATAAGAACAGGTTTAGGTCTGCTAAGTTTAAGGTGGCTTGATGACCAAGTGGCTTTCGCTCTGCCTTTAATACCATAGGCGCCAGGTTCGAATCCTGGTGGTGACATAGATGTTTGTTAGTGGTTCGGAATCCACGTTAAACTGTAGGTCCAGGTCTAATTAGCTCAAAGTGTGCACAAAATGATCGTAGAGCGACAAACCCAGCCAAACTAAAAAGATTATGCCTACATATATGTAGTATCTTCGCAGTATATCGCCCTACTTAAGATCGGATATTTTGAGGCTTTCTCAGGAAAAATAGTTGCATAGCCTATTAAAGAACATTTTTTTCCCTACAAAACATATATATTTTTATAACTAACTAACAAACTCCCTGGTATTACAGTCCATGATACTTGCCTACTGGCAGATTTCGAGAAAGGAGATGTTTTCTTTTCACAGAGTAGAGTTATCAGCCCTACGTACAACACTCTACATCCATATTAGACCTTGAGGGCAAATAATAATCTTTTGGGCCTGAATGGCCGAGTACTATCAGACCTGAATGACTCTGGCGCTCGGTGACTCAGGTTTCCGGTTTGAACCCCGGCGTAGCACCACCGGGGCTCGAACCAGAAACCAAAGTCATGTTTATAGGGGTTCGAAATTCACTTTAAGTCATAGGTAACTGTCTCATATGACTGTAAAGCGTCACAGTGCCCAGTCAGACTTCTCAACCACATCATTCCTAAACTGTATAGGGGCAACTCAGCTCTAGATATAATGATGTGGTGTGATGTAGTAGTAGTAGTAGTCAAAATACACTGGGACCGACGGTTTAAGGTGGATTCCCAACCACTGCAAACATCCATATACAAACTGAACTTCCTCGGTAATTCCAAGGACTGTCCTTGTATGGTTGAATATCAACCATTTTTTTTTTTTTTTTCATTATCATTTGATCTTTTTTCGTATGTAACAAATATAATAAATAATTGTTGCATAACTTGGGCCCCTCATAATTAACCCTATTTCCTCTTTTCATAGTTCTGTAAATTGAATGAATGTATTATCATGTCATAACTTTACTTATAAACAAATCATAGTTATTTGCAACAATCATTAATTACAACAAGCATCAAATGACAAAACATAAAACTTCATTCTTGTTTTTCCTAATGCAGCTGGCAAATACTTAGACAGTTGTCTTTTTATGCCATATGCAAGAGCTGCACCAACATTACTGACTTAGCACTACCCTGCAGGTGATTGTAGCTTGAAGAAAAGCTAAGGACGCGGAGTAACAATACCCCGCAATGCTCTACGACCATGTTAGACAGAGACCTACGGTTTAAAATGGATTCCGAACCACTACAAACATCCATGGTACCGCCGGGACTCGAACCCAAAACCTGTGGTACCGAATGCTAGAGCGTTAGCCACTCGGCCATCAGGCCCCTACTAAAAAAAAATTTCTTCATTCTTCAAAAATGTCTCCATCTTCTTCTTTCTTCTTCATTCTAAAAAAAAAAAAAAATCTTAAATTAATTCATATGAAACCGCAACGAAAATTTTATTCCACATTTATAAACAATTTATGCAAAATACAGATAATAATTTCTATGAATGGATCGAATACGACATCACATCGTAACATTACTTAAACAGACAAATTAAATTTTTTTGCAATAATCATATTGCCGAAACCACATATTCAACAACAACAACAAAAAATTCTTCTTAAAATGGAAATGCTATACAAAGGCCCAAGCAACCGCAACAAAAAAAAATTCCGCTGCACTGTAAAAACGAGATTTCCTAAATTTCTCTTGGCATGCCGCAGACCACCATGCATAATGCAGGCAAAAGGAGGGAGGGGGAGGGGGGATCCGAGGTATTAAAACCGTGGCCCCTTTGATGTTTAGAGGGAAGGGTGATAGATAGGGGTTAGAGGAACCAGGAGAAAAGTCAAAGCAGTTGGCTAAATATTTAAACACCTACACCTTTCGTCATTATTGCAGAACGCACGCCAATGCCAAGGGTTGCTGGCGTCTTGGTTAGGACGCCTAAGGAGCGCCAAAATCTGAACACAGGCGTTCTGAAACTGTTTAGTTTTGCTTAGAGGTTGGAAAGTAACATTATTCAAAATAATGTAAGAGTATAATTGTTTGTAGTAAAATGTTTTGTGGAAAATATTATAATGTGTATACTAATTTAATGCGTTATGTATGTAGTCGGGAAATTGTTGTGTCTTGGTAGGAGAATTTTAGCACCAGATCAAATTTAATTTTTCAAATCAAATTCAGAACATAAGCATTCTGAAACTATTAAATTTGCTTAGAGGTTGGAAAGGTTTTTTTTCCCAATGCAGCTAGAAAACGCTTAGACAGTTGTCTTGGATGCCTTAAGGAAAGTGCTGCACTGACGTTACTCACTTAGCACTACCCATGGAGGTGCATGTAGCTTTAAGATAAGCTACGGACGCGGAGTAAAAAACTTCCGCAACTCTCTACGATCATTTTAGACCAGGACCTACGGTTTAAAGTGGATTCCGAACCACTACAAACATCCATGGCACCGCCGGGACTCGAACCCTGTAGTACCGAGCTCCAGAGCGCTAGCCACTCGGCCATTAAGGCCCTAGTTATTTATACAAAGTTCAATTATTATATCAGTTATTCATACTAAGTTCAGTTATTATATCAGTTATACTAAGTTCAGTTATTATATCAGTTATACTAAGTTCAATTATTATATCAGTTATTTATATCGGTTCAGTTATTATATCAGTTATTTATATCGGTTCAGTTGTTATAACAGTTATTTATACTAATAAATAACTGAAGACAATTATTTATTAGTATAAATAACTGATAGACTTGAGATTTATTTAGAGAGTAAGAATACTTGGTACATATGACTTAAAAAATTTATATAAAGCATAAATATTAAACCCCTACTGTTTCGAGCTATAAAAATGTCATTTATAAAGAGTAAAATGTTTTAAATAGTGATGTTTATTTATGGTATTCATGAAAAGGGGGAGGGGGATGGAAAAGGAAGTGTTTAGTTGACAACTGTATTTTTTTTTTTTAAAAATTAAATAAAATATTGTTTTTGCACGTGGTTTTTTTATAAAATATTGGCAGACATGTTCCGTCTTTTCTGGCTAAAAAAATGAAACACTTTCAGTCTTTTTTCGAACACTTTCAGTCTTGATGAATTTTACTTTATTTAAATTTATTATTTTGTTTATAATTTTTAAATTTTTTAATTATTTCAGTCTTGATGAATTTTATTTTATTTATTTATTTTATTTTTATTTTGCAAAAAATAAAGCACTTTCAATCTTTTTTCGAACATTTTCAGTCTTGATGAATTAAATTTCATTTCCGTCTTGATAAATTTTATTTTATTTATTTATTTTATTTTTATTTTGCAAAAAATAAAAAACTTTCAATCTTTTTTCGAACATTTTCAATCTCGATGAATTAAATTTCATTTCCGTCTTGATAAATTTTATTTTATTTATTTATTTTATTTTTATTTTGCAAAAAATAAAACACTTTCAATCTTTTCGAACATTTTCAGTCTTGATGAATTAAATTTCATTTCCGTCTTGATAAATTTTATTTTATTTATTTATTTTATTTTTATTTTGCAAAAAATAAAACACTTTCAATCTTTTTTCGAACATTTTCAATCTCGATGAATTAAATTTCATTTCCGTCTTGATAAATTTTATTTTATTTATTTATTTTATTTTTATTTTGCAAAAATAAAACACTTTTTCAATCTTTTTCGAACATTTTCAGTCTTGATGAATTAAATTTCATTTCCGTCTTGATAAATTTTATTTTATTTATTTATTTTATTTTTATTTTGCAAAAATAAAACACTTTTTCAATCTTTTTCGAACATTTTCAGTCTTGATGAATTAAATTTCATTTACGTCTTGATAAATTTTATTTTATTTATTTATTTTATTTTTTATTTTGCAAAAAATAAAAAAACTTTTTCAATCTTTTTCGAACATTTTCAGTCTTGATGAATTAAATTTCATTTCCTTCTTGATAAATTTTATTTTATTTATTTATTTTATTTTTATTTTGCAAAAAATAAAACACTTTCAATTTTTTTTCGAACATTTTTCAAACTTGATGAATTAAATTTCATTTCCGTCTCTTGATAAATTTTATTTTATTTATTTATTTTATTTTTATTTTGCAAAAAATAAAACACTTTCAATCTTTTTTCGAACATTTTTAGTCTTGATGAATTAAATTTCATTTCCATCTTGATAAATTTTATTTTATTTATTTATTTTATTTTTATTTTGCAAAAAATAAAACACTTTCAATCTTTTTTCGAACATTTTTAGTCTTGATGAATTAAATTTCATTTCCGTCTTGATAAATTTTATTTTATTTATTTATTTTATTTTTATTTTGCAAAAAAATAAAACACTTTTCAATCTTTTTTTCGAACATTTTCAGTCTTGATGAATTAAATTTCATTTCCGTCTTGATAAATTTTATTTTATTTATTTATTTTATTTTTATTTTGCAAAAATAAAACACTTTCAATCTTTTTTTCGAACATTTTCAGTCTTGATGAATTAAATTTCATTTCCATCTTGATAAATTTTATTTTATTTATTTATTTTATTTTTATTTTGCAAAAATAAAACACTTTCAATCTTTTTCGAACATTTTCAGTCTTGATGAATTAAATTTCATTTCCGTCTTGATAAATTTTATTTTATTTATTTATTTTATTTTTATTTTGCAAAAAATAAAACACTTTCAATCTTTTTTTCGAACATTTGCAGCCTTGATGAATTAAATTTCATTTCCGTCTTGATAAATTTTTATTTTATTTATTTATTTTATTTTTATTTTGCAAAAATAAAAAACTTTCAATCTTTTTTCGAACATTTTCAGTCTTGATGAATTAAATTTCATTTCCGTCTTGATAAATTTTATTTTATTTATTTATTTTATTTTTTATTTTTTTCGCAAAAAATAAAACATTTTCAATCTTTTTTTTTTTCGAACATTTTCAGTCTTGATGAATTAAATTTCATTTCCGTCTTGATAAATTTTATTTTATTTATTTATTTTATTTTTATTTTGCAAAAAATAAAACACTTTCAATCTTTTTTCGAACATTTTCAGTCTTGATGAATTAAATTTCATTTCCGTCTTGATAAATTTTATTTTATTTATTTATTTTATTTTTATTTTGCAAAAAAAATTTTTAATTTTTTCGAACATTTTTAGTCTTGATGAATTAAATTTCATTTCCATCTTGATCAATTTTGTTTTATTTATTTATTTTATTTTTATTTTGCATACGATGAAATGCACAAGGATAACCTCATTTGCAAGTACAAAACATCTGATGAAGTTTAAAAATTAAAATTGTAGAGGAAAAATTATTTTGAATCAATATGTATAACTAAAAAGAATTTGAAATGTAAAAAAAAAATTGCTAAGATTGCTAAAATTAAAAAATTGCTAAATTGCTAAAATTGCTTTTTTTAAGTTGTTTTAAATATAACAGACTATTTAAAACAATTTAAAAGCAATTTTAATAAATACATAATCACATAAATTTAAAAAAATTCCCATTGTAATTTCAAGATAATTTTTAAAAACAAATTTAAAGAATGGAAGTGATTACGCCATACCAGACTCTCTAAATAAAATTTCAATTATAGGATAAAAAAAGTTTTTTTTTTTTTTTTTTTTTTGATTAAAAAAATAACTTATGGCAATTATTAAGTGATTTTCAGCTACGCATATAATAAAAAATTTAACCTCTAAATGTTATAGTTTTGAAGTTAGACAGGAACATGCGTTTTTATATGACGAGATAAATTTGTAAATTTTATAAAATAAAAAAGTTAAACTATCCTAGTTATTTATAAATAAAATACATGTTTCTGTTTTCCGATAATTTTTTGTTGTCTAATATTAACATATTAAAAAAGAAAATAATATAATTCGTACTATATGCCCAAATTAATTTTTGGTGCAGAATAAGATTTGGTTTGGTTTGGTTTGGTTTGGTTTGTCGTTCTACAATTATTTTGTGCTCGTTCTGGTTAATTAGACCGGGACCTATGGATTAGACCGAATCATAATTAGACAATTAGATTGGATCATAGATAATTAGACCGGATCTACTATTAGATAATTAACGTGGACCAGGATTCGAACCTGAAGCCTGTAGTACCAAAGGCATGAGCGCTAGGAACAGAATAAGAGGATAGTAGGGTACTTAAGCGGATTTCCCAGTATCAGTTAGTCTTAATTTTTATTTTTAATTTAATGAATTAGATCTCACGCATAACTCTATTAGAAGTACCGTTGATTTTTTGAAGCAGTGCTATTATCAGGAACAGTTTAGTTCTTGAACCAAATGGTAATGAAACAAATGCATGAGACAAATAAAATCAAATAATTTACTACTCTCGGGTTTTTATTAAACTAATAAAATGTGTTATTTTCAAATGCCGGGAATTTTAACTCGAAGCCATTCACCTTTGGAACAACAGTTTCAGCGTTATCAAGGTGCCCCAAAGGAAGCTCGTTAAAATGCTCCCAAATTTGCCATTCATTTCGCAATTTGAAATGAACATCTGCAAGAATTTCACTTAGAGATTTGATATTCTCCTTGAGTTCAACGAAAGAACTTTCTGACATTTGGATTTACCTTCCTATTTCTTGCATACGCAGGGAATTATAGACATCGCCTGTAATTAACCTATAGGCGATATCGCAGTTAAGATTTCCGAATCAGAAATTTTAACTGAAGTAGCCCAACGCACCAAGTCACTCTGACTCATTTAATGGAATACAGTTATGTATTACCAATTTAGAATCTGTATTAATATTTTTAATGAAAATTTTAAAAAGCCGAGCATTACTAGAAATTTATTTTTGAATAACTTTTTATCGAAATTTTTTTGTATCAAAAAATAGTTTATTTTAAATTTTCATGTAAAAGTTGTTTGATTTTATTCTATTTTGTTTTATTTTTTAATTATATTTTAATTCTATTTTGTTGTTTTATTTATTTGTTTTCCATTCATTTAGGTATTTCCAAATGCCGATCATCATAAAAAAAAAATGGAAATATTACCTATCACCATAGAAGATGGGAAAGCTGTTATCTGAATCTCTTTCTGAGTTGGAAATAAAAAAATTGCTTAATAAACACTTATTGAAATCGATTATTTTACAAAATGTGTTTGAATCTATTGCTCTACTGAATTCTTTTAAACCTTAACTGTTAAAAATTTGGAGACAGATTACTTTACTTGTTGTTTGCTTTGAAAGCTTTACTTTGCTTGTTTGTTTATGAAATATCATTTGAGTTCCAAGATTTTAACTTACAACTTTTATTTGAATTTCCTTCTTTAACTCGAAGATATACTAAAAAAATGACTCTAAGGAAATTGATGAAAAGAAATAACTTTTCAATTAACAAACATCTATACATAAGCTTTTTTTAAAACCTATTTGTTAATTGAAAAGTTATTACTTTTCATCAATTTCCTTAGAGCCATTTTTACAGCATATCTTCGGGTTGTCATAAGATAAATAAAGTTATAAACTTTTTAAACCTAGAATACTCTGTTTGTTATTTGCTTATGAAGCATCATTTGAGTTAGAAAATAGACTTTTATTTGAATTTCAAGATTCATGTGACAACTGGAAAATATACTGGAAAATGACTCTCTAAGAAAATTGTTGAAAAGTAATAACTTTTCAATTAACAAACATTTATAAATAAGTTTTTTTTTAACAAATGACTCTAAGGAAATTGATGAAAAGAAATAACTTTTAAATTAACAAAAATTTATAAATAAACTTTTTTTTAACTACCTTCGTTCCAAGTTTATAATCAGCAAACAGCCCATGGTAATTCAGATTTATATTTAAAAAACAAATTCAAAATATTTCTGAAGAAACTGACATAAATTCATTAATAGTCATGTCATACATTTTTAAGACTTGAACTAATACAGGAACCCCATCTACTAAATATGTTTGACCTGCTTTAAAAATAAAATAAACTTCTAAGGAATAAATTTTTTAATCCAAATAAAAATTTATTTAATTGCTTACAATTTATTCATTTTTAATTGACATCAATTCTAAGAGGTGGATACAGTTGTTTTTTAAACATCTGCACTATCTGTACTGAAAATATGAAACACTACTGTATACATAAATTTCCAATGGATTCCATCACATGTTGGAATTGATGGACATGAATGGGCAAGAACTTCTGGCAAAAAAAGGAACAGAATTTCCTGGAAAGTTTCCTATCCCTCTTGACTCTTTTATGAGAACTATACGGGATAAATTCAGTGAATAATAAAATCAGTGAATTATTGTCTAACAGAAAAAGTTTGGGAGACAATCGAGGATGACTGGAAAAAATTGAGTGGAAAAACTCGCAAAGAAGCTGTTACTAATTTTAGATTATGAACTGGACACGACTGCCTGGCCCGAACATCTGGCCAAAATAGGGATTGTGAACTCTGATATATGTGTTTTATGTAAGGCAAAGAAAACGAATAAGCCCTTCTATTTGTTTGCTCGGGACTGGACTCTAACTTACAACAGAATGGTGATTTGTGCTCTCTTTACTGGAGGGCCACAGAAACCATGTTCTGATTACACGGACTTTTACTAAGTTATGTTTCTAGTTTTTTAAATTTTTATCCTTAGAATATTTAACTTGTTTTTAACTGTTTTTAAAGCCTTTTGGTCACGAATGTCTGGAATATTTCGAATAGGTTTCGAAATAGTTTGAAAAAGAATTTTAAATTTTTTATGGTTTTCATTTCACTTTTCATTATGATTTTTTATTCTTAGTTAAATTTATTATATCAATATATATTATTTAATCGATATACATATTATTTAAAAGCATGTATTATGTCTGTTAGTAACAATACAAATGAATAGCAATGTTTATAAATACTATTATATTTTTCGTGGTTATAACGTAAAAGAAGAAGAAAAAATTCACCATGAGAAGCGAAAAAATTTCGGCTGGCAAACCTCAGCAAAAGTTGTGCTCAGCGAGTGGTCTGCCTTTGCTTTCCCTTAACAACCGCAGACATTACTTCCAGCAGCAGACGCAAGGTGGCGCGAACATAAAAGTCAAAACCGATTGCCAGGTGTGCTCGGAATTACCGAATAAAGATAGAATTCTCGGCGCGTTACTGTTTTCCATTGCTAGTT
>BPLQ01009699.1:18677-59974 GCA_021605075.1 Caerostris darwini | reverse complement strand
TAATTTATATGCAAATTATGGAAGTAATTTATATATTCTCGCTTGATTTAATTTTTGCTCATAGTACATATTGTCTTCGTTGTTTGATACCTTTGTGATGAAACATGTATTCTGCGAAATGAACATTCTCACATTTATTTTCAGAAATCAAAACGCAGGCATATTGCATGGATTAATAGAATTATAGAATGTTAGCACTGACTACAAATGTGAAAAAAAATTAAGAAAAAGGAAGCAGTAGGCGTAAACCATGTAATGGGTTGATTAATGGTTTTTTTCACTAGCCTAAGCCACCATAAATCAAATTCGTGTAATTATTTGTGACTCTCAGGGCCTGAATGGCCGAATGGCTAGTGCTCTGGTGCTCGGTATCAAAGGTTTCAGGTTCGAGTCCCGGCTATCCCGTGGATGTTTGCAGTGATTCCGAATCCACTTTAAACCGTAGGACCCGGTCTGATATGATCGTAGTACGTTGCGGGGGCACTGTTTCATCGCGTCCGTGGCTTATCTTCAAGTTACACGCTGCCCTGGGTAATGCAAAGTGAGTAACGTCTATGCAGCGCTTGCCTTAAGGCATCCAAGACAATAGTCTAAGTATTTGCCAGACTGCATTAGGAAAAAGAAATTGTGACTCCCTCTCTTTTGATGTTCTTTTCCTTTCTAGTAATTATTTTAAAATATCTCTAATCGTGACAGTTTTTTAATATTACCCAATATGGGATTACGGGAAACTTATGTTAGTAATGACAAGCGAAAAAAATTAAAAGCCCTCTTTGTCAGACAATCGTTTTATGAAGTATATATGGCAACTCTGATGTATATTTACGGAAATATATATGATTCTCTCTCTCTCTCTCTCTCTCTCTATATATATATATATATACTACAACTATTTGATGAATTTCAGAAATATATGCTCTGCAGTACAGGAATTAATAGAATAGAAAAGTGACTTCCACGTTAAACTGTAGGTCCCGGTCTGTTTAGCCTAAAGTGTGCACAAGATGACCGTAGAGCTACAAACCAAACCAATCAAAGCTGGATATCTAGGAGTAAGAGGCGTATGAAATTGATATTGGTAATAGCAAAAAACACGAGAAGAAAAACAGAAGTTATAAGCGTAAACCTAGTTATCGATTCATCACTGGCTGCTATTAGTCCCGCCTACCGCCAACCAGATCACGTGATTTCGAATGTTTCCTCACATTTCTTTTATTTCCCCGTTTCTAGTTATTTTTCACGATATATCTCGAATCGCGTCAATTCTTCCTGCATTGAACCTCAGTCTTAAAGCTCACCAGCGGCGCACGTTACCACTGAGCCATGAGTCGGTCTAATTCCTTGTTTACGTTAAGGCCATTAGATCCATAAGCCGGAAATTCTATCCACATTTCCGCACATGCTACCTCTGACAGTATTCTTTTGTATATGTGATGACTAAAATAAATAACCTGCTTTCAGAAACGAGAAGACTCGATGACGATTCTAATAATATGTGTAAAACATCTCGTATTGAAAGTAAGTGGAGTAAATAGTTTGGCGAGAGTTTTCAGTTTTTTCGCATGCGATGCGCAAATGCGGGCACTTACCTCTAAAAATCCTTTCCGGAAGGCGATATTCAACCCTCATAACCAATCGAGGTTGTACATACGGGGCATACATAAATGGAACACAAGGTCCTCAGATGTTCGACAACAACAACGGAAAATAAAACATTGGTATGGGCTTTCAATGTAGAATGACTAGCAAATTTAGTGTCTTTATATATTAACACACAGATATGCAAATGTATTGGTATTTAGAAAAAAATTATACTAATTTAAGATTTCTTAAATTAATATAAAAAATTAACATTCCAAATTGTTAGCAAAGTTTATATTTATTGATGCCCGACTCTTGGCTCAGTGGCAACGTGCGCAGCTGGTGAGCATTAGGGAGGAGGTTAAATCCCCCGCCAGATTTGCTGTAGTCCCTGTCTCAAAAAACAAGGAGTCTCGAAAAAGTAAAAAAAAAGAAAGAAAAGTAAAAAAAGTCGGAGAAAAGTAAAAAAAGGAGAAAAATTAATTTGCAAATATTTTATTACTAGAAAATATTACAAAATACACAGATGAATATTTGAGCCTGAGTAAAAACTTTAAGGCCAACATAGAAAATAACATATAAGAAAAAAATTACAAATTCTTAGAAGGTTGTGTAGGAGCCATTACTTCGAATTACTTCAAATATTCTTGTTTTCATGGATGAAACGAGTTTTTGACAAAGTGTGGGGTCGGTTTTATACCACTCATCTTCGATAGTAGATTTCAGCTCTGTTGTTGATGTAAAATGTCTCCCATTTGCATAAACTCTTCTTGCTAAGTCAGCCCAAAGGTTCTCTATTGGGTTAAAGTCAGGTGATCTCGCTGGCCATTCACAGCTTCAACATTGTTGACTTGGAACCAATTTTTTGTGTTGTTACTCGAATGGATCGGTGCATTGTCTTGGTGATATTTCCAATTTTCTCTTTTAATCAATTTTATCAATTTTTTTTTTTCTAATTTTAGAATTCGAGACAGAATATGTTTTTATTTTTTTTAGGGGTAGGGTTGCCAGGTCTACGTCCAACGCTCTACAGTCATATTAGACCGGGACCTATGGTTTAAAGTGTATTCCGAACCCTTACAAATATCCACGGCACCTCTGGTACTCGAACGGACAAAACCTATGGCACGGAGCTCACATTCAGTATTATCAAAGTCATGTAAACTCAAATCATGTTCCAGGAAAAAAAATTAAATTGGATTCTGAACCACTACAAACATCCATAACACTGCCGGGACTCGAATCCTAAACCTGTGGCACCTAGCAACATAGCGTTAGTCACTCGACCATCAGGCCCTTATCCTAAATTACCAACAGGAATTTTTATGTAAAACTGTTAATAAACTGACATTATTCTATTCAAGCAAACGAAAATGAAAACGGGACTTGTCTCGTGTCGCGTGCTCTTTTGTCACCGAGTCTTTTAAATGCTCCAAACCATGCAGAAAATTGAATGAATTAAACTATTCAAGACAGAATGAATGTCAAACCAAGTTGTAAATTGCTTGGAAAATATCATATCCAACTTTCCATTAGAAAGATCCCAAAAATAAAAAGTCCAATTATCAAGAAGAGAGAAAAAAAAAATTGGGCATTTCTCAACAAATCGTCAACACGAGCTTACTATACCCACACTGTAGAATGAATTTCAATTTGCTCTTGTCTAATGGCACAATTCCAAGCTTCCTTGATATTAATCATCGCTCCATTATTTTCTACAGCAAATGTCACAAAAGACGTGAACGGGTTTTGTGTTACAATAATCTCTGGTTTTTCTTCCACGAAACGTTATGGACGTGGAGCTTTACAACTTAATATTCCTCCTATTGTTGAGAATGAAGTCTTGGTACGATTTGGTATCATTATTATCACAATCCTTCTTTTATTCTGAAGTCGAAAGCTTTGGCAGTCATGGGGAGGAATAATCCATCTATTTAAATAAAGTAGTGCGTGATTACCATTTGATTGTGGTAGATGGATATGCTCTTCTTATTATTCTGTACAACTAAACCACATTAATTCTAATGATAAAATAGTGGCTTAAGCAGTAGGAAATCAAATATGAATAGTTCACATTCGTCTTTGGATGTCTTTCTTGGAAGGAATTTGAATAGCTTAATCCGTAAATGGTGTCAGAGAGTTATGAAATATTTTTATATAAGTGTATATATTATCTTTTATATTCTTTATTATGATAATATATTATTTTCTATATATTTTCTTATTTTGATAGATTAATCGGAAATTGATGTCATGGAGTTAGGAAATTTACTTATAAATGTGTAAATGATATCTTACTTTTATTTAGTAATTTTTATAGATAGTTTTGACTTGATTTATAGTAAAAAATATTTTTATGTTTAAAAAAATATACCTAAAATATTTAGCAGAAAACAAAAAAAAAAAATAAATATTGCGGAGTTGCAAATTTGGTGAGTTTGTGTTGATTTTTGATTATTTTTACGAAAGTTCTTCTTCAATATAAAGAAAAATATTATTAAATACACATTACTGGCAGAAAATTACAGTATATCTTTATATTGAAAAACAAATTAATTTATGGTACGTCAGACACAAATTTCTCGTGGATTATATGCTACTCAGGATTATACGGTCTTTTATTTTTTTCGGTTTTGTGGGTTATACGGCGCAATGGATTGTAGGTAAGAAATCACAATATATAAACTGCAGTCATGCAATACTAAATGGTTCAACTATGTATCAATAAATTAATTTATTCAAAGTCATTATCAAGGGTGCAACAGCCGCATGTTGTACCAAGGACATCTACCTGCTCTCCGATTTCGAGATAATTTCTTTTCTTTTTTTACGGGGTAGGGTTGTCAGCCCTACCTCTCACTCTTTACAGTTACTAAATTAGACGGCATCTACGATTTTGAGGGGAGTTTCAACTGTACCAATAAATTAATTTATCCCAAAATAATTATCAAGCGCGCAACAGCCGCGTGGTAGACAACGGCCGTCTGCCTGCTGGCAAATTTCGGGACAAGAGATGTTTTCTTTTTTTTACGGGGTACCTACGTCCAAAGCTGTACAGTCATATTAGACCATGACCTACATTTTAATTTGGATTCCGAAAAACTACAAACATTCATGACGATACCGAACCCCAAAGCTGTGGCACCCACAGCCGTAGCGCTCGGCCATCAGGCCCTTATCCCAAACTACCAACAGGAATTTTAATGTAAAACCGTAATTAAACTCACATTAATCTACTTAAGCAAAACGAAAACGGAACTTGTCTCGTGTCGCGTGCTCTTTTGTCGTCGAGTCTTTTAAGTGCTCCGAAGCATGCAGAAAATTGAATGAATAAACTATTCAAGAACAAGAATGACAAACTAAGTTATAAATTGCTCGGAAAATATCAGATCCGACATTCCATTAGAAAGATCCCAACGATAAAAGGTCAATTTAAGAAAAAGAGAGAAAAAAAATTGGGCATTTCTCAACAAATCGTCAATACGAGCTTACTATACCCACACTGTAGAATGAATTTCAATTTGCTCTTGTCTAATGGCACAATTCCAAGCTTCCGTGCCATTAATCATCGCTCCATTATTTTCTACAGCAAATGTCACAAAAGACGTGAACGGGTTTTGTGTTACAATAATCTCTGGTTTTTTTTCCACGAAACATTATGGACGTGGAGCTTTGGAACTTAATATTCCTGCTATTGTTAATATTCCTGCTATTGCTACTCGATTTGGTATCATTATTATCACAATCTTTCTTTTCTTCTGAAGTCGAAAGTTTTGGCAGTCATGGGGAGGAATAATCCATCTATTTAAATAATACAGTGCGTGATTACCATTTGATTGTGGTAGATGGATATGCTCACGTTATTATTCTGTACAGCCAAACCACATTAGTTCTAATGATAAAGTAGTCGCTTAAGTAGTAGGAAATCAAATGTGAATAGTTCAAATTCGCCTTTGAATGTCTTTCTTGGAAGGAATTTGTACAGCTTAATCCGAAAATGGTGTCATAGACTTACTAAATGTTTTTAAAAAGTGTATATATTATTTTTATATTCTTTATTGTGATAATATATAATCTTCAATATATTTTCTTATTTTGATAGCTTAATCCGAAATGGATGTCATAGGGTTAGGAAATCTACTTATGTGTAAATAATATCTTACTTTTACTTAGTAATTTTTAAAGATATTAATTTTTTAGTTAATTTATTGTAAAAAATAATTTTTATATTTAAAAAAAATATGTCTGAAATATTTAGCACAAAACAAAAAATAAACAAATATTGCAGAGTTAGAATCAAATTTCGTGAGTTTGTGGTAATTTGATTATTTTTTCGAAAGTTCTACTTCAATATAAAGCAAAATATTATAAAATACGGATTACTGGCAGAAAGTTACGGTATAGATATATTTATGTATATATATTGAAAACAGATTAATGTATGGTACAGCAGACACAAATTTCTCTTGGATTATACGCTACTGAGGATTATACGATCTTTTATATTTTTCGGTCTTGTAGGTTATACGGCGGAATGGTTTGTAAGTAAGAAATCCCGATATATAAACTAAAGTCCAGCAATGCTGAGTGTTTCAACTATGTATCAATAAATTAATTTATCAAAAAGTCATTATCAAAGGCGCAACAGCAGCAAGGTGGACAACCTACTCTCAGATTGCGAGACCGGAGATGTTTTTTTTTTTTTAGGGTAGGGTTGTCAGCTTAACGTCAAATGCTCTACAGTCATATTAGACTGGGACCTACATTTTAAATATGATTCCAAACCACTACAAACATTAAGTCCATCCGCGGGACTCGAACTCTAAACCTGTTGCCCCTAGCTCTAGTCATTCGACCATCAGGCCCTTATCCCAAACTACCAACATGAATTTTAATGTAAAACTGTAATTAAACTGATATTATTCTATTCAAGCAAACAAAAAGGAAAAAGGGACTTATCTCGTGCCGCGTGCTCATTTGTCGCCGAATCTTTTTAAGTGCCCCAAACCATGCAGAAAAGTGAATGAATAAACTATTCCAAGAACAAGAAATGCAAACCAAGTTATAAATTATTTGGAAAATATTAGATCCAACTTTTTATTAGAAAGATCCCAAAGATAAAAGGTCAAATTATCAAGAAGAGAAGAAAAAAAAATTGGGCATTTCTCAACAAATCGTCAATACGAGCTTACTATACCCACACTGTAGGATGAATTTCAATTTGCTCTTGTCTAATGGCACAATTCCAAGCTTCCGTGCCATTAATCATCCCTCCATTATTTTCTACAGCAAATGTCACAAAAGACGTGCAACGGGTTTTGTGTTACAATAATCTTTTTTTTTTTCCACGAAACGTTCTGGACGTGGAGCTTTATAACTTAATATTCCTCCTATTGTTGAGAATGAAGTCTTGACTCGATTTGGCATCATTATTATCGCAATCCTTCTTTTTTCTGAAGTCGAAAGCTTTGGCAGTCATGGGGAGGAATAATCCATCTATTTAAATAATGTAGTGCGTGATTACCATTTGATTGTGGTAGATAGATATGCTCTTGTTATTATTCTGTATAACCAAGACACATTAGTTATAATGATAAAGTAGTGGCTTAAGCAGTAGGAAATCAAATATGAATAGTTCACATTCGCCTTTGAATGCCTTGGAAGGAATTTTAAGAGCTTACCCCGAAAATGATGTCATAGAGATACGAATATTTCTTATAAAAGTGTATATATAATTTTTATCTTTTCTATTCTTTATTGTGATAATATATTGTCTTCAATATATTTTCATATTTTGATAGCTTAATCCGAAATTGATGTCATTGAGTTAGGAAACCTACTTATAAATGTATAAATAATATCGTATTTTTTTTAGTAATTTTTATATGTATTTGTTTTTTCTTGATTTATTGTAAAAAATAGTTTTATATTTAAAAATTATGGTTAAAATATTCATCATCAAACAAAAATTAAAAATATTGCCGAGTTAGAATCAAATTTGGTGAGTTTGCTGGTAAAGTTTTTAGAAACGACTCGAAGCTGACCACCGGACAACTATTAAAAATTAAGATAACTTTTTAGAAGGTTCTACTTCAATATGAAGGAAAATATTATAAAATATTTGCCGAATTAACAACAAATTTGGCCAATTAGACGATAAGACTGATGATGTCAGCGAAGATTGGAGAAAGATTTGGAAAAGATCTGCACAGAATTAAATTATTAAGTGCCAGAACAATTGTACAGAACAATTGAACAAGTGTACAGAACGATTATTATAAAGAAGATAAACTTTTAGAAAAAATATGAAGTTATGAATGAAGAAAGAATATGAAGTATGAATATGAAGAAGAAATATGAAAATTTTTGAAGGTTCTTCTTCAATACAAAAGAAAATATTATAACCTTTTCCCGAATTAACACCAAATTATGTAGGTATATATACTGAAACTGGTATATAGATTATTACATGGTACATCAGACATGAATGTGTTATTTATTACACAATATCTTACATTTTTTTTTCGGGCTTATTATTATGCGCAATGGATTGAAAGTAAGAAAGTAACGCATATATAATGAAGCTAGGGAATGTTGAGCTCACCTAGTTTATAATAAATTAATTTATCACAAATTTCAATAAGATATTTTAATGTAAAACTGTAATTAAACTGATTATTCTATTCAAGCAAAACGTTATTCTATTTAAGCAAAACGAAAACGGAACTTCTCTCGTGTCGCGTGCTCTTTTGTCACCGAGACTTTTTAAGTGCTCCAAACCATGCAGAAAATTGAATGAATAAACTATTCAAGAACAAGAATATCAAACAAAGTTCTAAATTGCTCGGAAAATATCAGATCCAACTTTCCATTAGAAAGATCCCAAAGATAAAAGGTCAAATTATAATGAAGGAAAGAAAATAAATTGGGTATTTCTCAACAAATCGTCAATACGAGTTTACTATACCCACACTGTAGAATGAATTTCAATTTGCTCTTGTCTAATGGCACAATTCCAAGCTTCCGTGCCATTAATCATCCCTCCATTATTTTCTACAGCAAATGTCACAAAAGACGTGAACGGGTTTCGTGTTGCAATAATGTCCTTTGTTTTCCATGAAACGTTATGGACGTGGAGCTTTATAACTTAATATTCCTCCTATTGTTGAGAATGAAGTCTTGACTCGATTTGGTATCATTATTATCACAATTCTTCTTTTTTTCTGCAGTCAAAAGCTTTGGCAGTCATGGGGAGGAATAATCCATCTATTTAAATAACATAGTGCGTGATTACCATTTGATTGAGGTAGATGGATATGCTCTTGTTATTATTCTGTACAACCAAGACACATTAGTTCTAATGATAAAGCAGTGGCTTAAGCAGTAGGAAATCAAATATGAATAGTTCACATTCGCCTTTGAATGTCTTTCTTGAAAGGAATTTTAACAG
This sequence comes from Caerostris darwini, assembly GCA_021605075.1. Classification (NCBI taxonomy): domain Eukaryota; kingdom Metazoa; phylum Arthropoda; class Arachnida; order Araneae; family Araneidae; genus Caerostris; species Caerostris darwini. The sequence goes on along the minus strand of BPLQ01009699.1, from coordinate 50,943 downwards.
CTTAATCCGAAAATGATGTCATGAAAATTTCTTATAAAAATGTATAAGTAATTTTTTTCTTTTATATTCTTTATTATGATAACATATTATCTTCAATAAATTTTCTTATTTTGATAGCTTAATCCGAAATTGATGTCACAGAGTTAAGAAATCTACTAATAAATGTGTAAATAATATCTTTCTTACTTTTATTTAGTAATTTTTATAGATATTTATAGTTGACTTGATTTATTGTAAAACATATTTTTATATTTAAAATATATGCCAAAAATATTCAATATAAACAAAAAAATTAAATATTGCCCAGTTAGAATAAAATTTTTTGAGTTTGTGTTGACAATGTTTCTGACAGAATACGGAACAATTATTAAAAAGCAAAATCATTTTTTCGGTTTATTTTTTAGGATCTATTTGAATATAAAGGAAAATATTATAAAATAGTGCCAAATTAACAACATATTTGGAGAATTAGACGATGATGGCGATGCTTTTAGAAAAGAACATGAAGTTTACAGAGCAATTATTATGGAGAGAATCTTTTCGAAGGTTCTAATTCAATCATTCTTTTTTGCAAGTAAATTACTTTTTTACTTTGTTGAAAAATCCGTACAAGAAGATATTTAGAACCCAAAATTGAGTACAATTTATTTAATAATTTGACTTATGCATACACGTTTTAAATAATATAAATAAAATTAAATTTATACATGGCAATCTATGATATTTATTTACTATAAATATGGCAATCCGTGATATTTATTTACTATAAATATGGCACTCCGTGATATTTATTTACTATAAATATGGCAATCCACGCTATTTATTTACTGTAAATATGGCAATTCACGATATTTACATATTTACTATAAATATGGCAATACATGATATTTATTTACTATAAATATGGCAGGGGCCTGAATGGTCGAGTGGCTAGCGCTCTCATGCTAAGTACCACAGGTTTCGGGTTTGAGCCCCGGCGGTGTCATGAATGTTTGTAATGGTTCGGAATCCGCTTTAAACCGTAGGTCCTAGTCTAACATGATCGTAGAGAGTTGCAGATATATTGTTACTCCGCATCCGCAGCTTATCTTCAAGCTACACGCACCTCCTGGGTAGTAGTACTAAGTGAGTAAAGTCGGTGAAGCGTTTGCCTTAAGGCATCAAAGACAACTGTCAATGCGTTTGCCAGCTGCATTAGAACAAAAAAGAAGCTATAAATATGGCAATCCATGATATATAACGATACTTCTATGCGCATTATTTGCTATTCATTTGCGTAAGTCATTTAAAAATTGATGAAACTGTTTCTCTGCAAGTAAATTAAATTTTTACTTTCTTGAGGAATCCATACTTAAATGTTGATTACTCTTTCATTTGATATAGTAAATACAATATATATTTTAAAACTATGCAAATAGCATTAATTAAAACTTTTAGATGGTTAAATCTTTTATGCTATTCTATTAGTTTAACGCAAACATTTTATAGTATCTTCTATATATCCAAGAATACCCCTAAATCCTTTCGCTTTAGATCTGCATATATATATCTATCTATATATATATATATATACACACAAAGACTACATACCAAAACCGATCTACCAATACGATACACTACCAATGTTTAAACAGCAAACATTCCATTTCTTCTTTCCCTTAAGCAGATACATATGAGAAGAGAATACATTCTGTCGCCGTGACAACTATCAGATTTCAAACGCTGGCATTCTTAAGTTGCGCAACATATTATAAGTTCTGAGATAAACACAGAGAATCGCCGAACTGTTTGCTTTGAATTAGCGAATTAATTTAGAAGAAGTATTTGCGATTGCGCAACGGATTTCGGTAACGCTAACTTTCACTAGGACATTGAATAATATGCATAAAAGAGATCTGCTGTTAATATATTAATGAAACATGACGATAGGTTTTACAGTACTTTAAATATGATCTGTTGTAATAAGCAATAAAAATTTATTTAAGATTCGAAGTTGCTTAATTCTTCATGTTGACTAAATTCAAATATGAAATTATTATTATTATTTTTTTTTCCTTAAGGGTAAAATATATTTTTGTTAATTGTTTCAACTAGAAAATCTTGTTTAAAAAAAGGTATTTTTATTACTATTTTTTAATTAAAAATGTAAGCGATTTCTGAATTAAAATTAAATAGGTTCAATTGGTCTTATCTATACAGTGGATTTCACATAAATAAGATGAAGTATTGCTATGATATTTATTTTTACAGGTTAGGTTTGTCATCAATACACCGAGCAGTCATATTAGAACGAGCCCTACGGCTTGAAGGGGATTTCAAGTCACTATAAACATTCAGGACACCGCCGGGATTCGAACCCGATAACTTTGGTTCCGAGAGCTAGACAGCTAGTCCTTCGGCTAACAGGCCCCTTTTAACGTGCCATTTAGAATTCACATTTGCCCTTATTTTAATTTTACCATTATTTACAATTTACCATTACTTGCCATTTTTATGTCAATACTTCTGCTATAAAATAATTGTATTGTAAAAGCACGTGCTTTCTAAAGGTCGCATTCTACGAATTTCAATTCTTTAAGCAAAGCCTTTAAGCAGCGTACGTACTTGAATTTATGAACCGCGAGCATCTCCGTTGAACATTCTTTCCCGCATTTCAGTGTGAACTCGAAAAACAAACCCCCTTATTTGCCTTAAACAGTGAGCCCATAGTCGTCTATCGAATTGAAGTGAGTGGAACATATAGCTCACCGATGTTAAAAAAAAAAAATAAAGTTACACAAACTGTTTGCTTTGGATTAACATATCAGGTGGGTCATAACATATCAGGTATATCACATAACAGGTGGGTCAGGTGGGATTAACATATCAGTTATATCACATAACACGCAGTGGACGCCCTCTTTGGGGCGTCCACTGCGTGCACCGTCCTCGGTGCTCATTTCGCCTTGTTTAAATTTAGCAAACCACTTCTTTACGGTTGATTTTAATGGTGTCCGAATAATGTTTATCAAGCCAAGCCTTGGCTTCTATAGTATTTTTTTCGTCAAAAAGTAATGCTTTAATTAACACACGAAATTCCTTTTTATCCATTTTTTCAAACTAACAAAAGTTGCTTCACTAAAAATGTTATAATTCACGTACTAATAGTGCAACATCTGTCATATTTATACACTTGTCTTTTGAAGGTTAGGGCTAACTAAAAATCATATGGATTTAATACTAGTATGGCCATCTATGCGTCAGCCTACGAACTTTTCAGCTCACATGTTACTATTATTTACCTGGTTGAAATAGCTGTTGTTAATTTAAGTAATTCCTCGAACTTATACGAACTTTTGCGGAATATGAATATCTTCGTAAAGCAGAACTGCAGTTAATGGAGTACATTGCTTGAACAACAAAGTGGTTTTTTCGTTGATCTGCTTTAGGATGTAATAATAGTCACTAAAACTTTTCTAACCATAATAGTCACTAAACTAAGTCACTAAAACCTTTCTGTTCATTAAAACCAAATATGGAAAAGCTTGCTTCCAATTGGCTTAGGGGGTAAAAAGTTATTTTGGTTAACTTCTCAATTAAACAGTTTGAGGTGTTTCAAAATAGTATGTTCTATTTGGAATACAAACAATTCTTAAATAAAAGTTATAAACTTCAACTCATCTCTGTTTACTAAGTTTATACAGTGGATTTTATTTAAATAGCCATGAGCTAGAATGACTTTAGGAAGGGATCAATTTCTTTTATTACATAGCTTCCTTTGCTATGAAATTTATTCGAAATATTATTTTTAGTACATAAAATAACATTACAAAGTTTACAATTACACAGAATATTCTTAAAACACGAATTGAAGAGCCCCATACAAAGCATTATTGAATAAATTTGGATTGTATAGTTATTTATATTTTTATTACTGCAACTTATTTGCTGCCTCTATATTTAAGTAGTATTATTTATATTAAGATAATACTCAGTGAAAGTAGAGATAGTATATAAGTGTAAAAGTATTATTTTTCCTTTAAAAGCTAAATTTATTAGTCAAAAAATGTCCAAATTAGGGCCTGATGGCCGAGTGAATAGCGTTCTGGCATTCAATACAACTAGGTTTCGGGTTTAAGTACCGCCCGTACTATAGATGTCTTTATTAGGTTTCGGAATCCACTGTCAGCCGTAGGTCCCTGTCTAATATGACAGTAGAGCGTTGAGAGTAGGGCTGACAACCCTAATCCGAAGAACAACCCTAAAAGAAAACAATATCTCATGTTTTGGAATCTGCCCCTAGGTAGAAGGTTTTAGCCCACCATGGGGTTGTGGCGCCACTGAAGAAGAAGAACGTCCAAATTAAGATTTTTTCTACATTTTTCTGTGAATATTTTTTATATTTATTTTATTTATTATTTTGAATGCTTATTCATCATCATTATCATCATTATCGTCGCAACAGCCCCTTTGTGGATTAAGGCCGTCTGCCTTCTGGCAGATTTCGAGATAGGAGATGTTTTCTTTTTACGGGGTAGGTTTTTCGGCCCTACTCCCAACGCTCTACAGTCATATAAGACCGGGAAATACGGTTTAAAGGGGATTCAGAACCACTACAAACATCCATGACACCTTCGGGACTCGAAACCTAAGTCTATCGCATTGAGAGCCATAACGCTAGTCACCCATTAGGCCCCTGAATGCTTATTAATTAAAGAAAATCAGTAAATATTTATTATTTTTTATAATATTTATGGTTCTACACTGTCGTTCGGGAACAATAATGCTTCTTCGATGGGTCAGAGTTATTCTAGAATATTGGGTAAAGAGAGGGATTAAAATGCTATGGAATGTCTGTAAGGAATACAAACATCATATTTGAGTCTCCGTCTGGATTATTTTGGACGTTTCCAGGAATTTTCCTGATAAGATAAGTAAATGGGATTCTGTTTTTCGGTAAAAATTCTCTTGGACAGGATTATGACCCTCCCTTATCTGTCCGACTAAGTTAATGCGATGAATTTTGTGATTTATCGACAGCTCTGGATAGAAAAATCTCTATTACAAAATCATGGCTGTTGAATGATTCATTGAACTCGTTTAAAGCGATTCTTATTGCAATATAGATTTCTATTAAAATATAGTTTAAAAAAACTAAAAAACCCGCTTTTATAGTTAATCAAACTAAAAAGTAAAAAATAATTGTTAACACAAGAGTAAAATTACTGACGAGAAAATTATTTTCATTGTGCTAAAAGCGTGGGGTGCTCGATATCAATCGTTATAATTTTTCACTAGTTTCATTCCGAAATGCAGAGTTAAGTTTAAAAATGTCATACAAAGCACCCCACGCTTTTAGAACAGTGCCATTCATTTTCTCGTTAGTAATTTTATTCTTATGTTAATAATTTATTTTTCGCTTTTTAGTTTGATTAGCTCTAAAAGCGTGTTTTTTAGTGTTTTTAAACTAAAATATTTAAATGAGGTCCTGGTACGGTGGACTGGAACTATAGTTCTTACAATAATTTAATTGTGAGTAAAACATAGGCTAAATGCGAATATGTCGAGCCAAACATGATTCAAACAGGGAATCCCCTCATCCGTAGTCAGGCGCGTTATCTATTGTGCCACTGTCCCACGTAGGTTTGAATGTCTTAGGTACTTTCATTCTACATGGGTTAAATTGCTCTTCATAAGTTAAAATAAAATCACTAATCCTGGCAATCCTAATCATGATGAGATAATAAACTTATCAAAATATTTTATTGCCGTCGGTCCTTGATAAGTCTACAAAGTTTAAATTAAATCGGATCTCTTAAAGTAAGGCAAAATCGAGCCCAAAGAGTCAGTTACAAACATACAGGTGCAACTGATATAAAAGCTTATGAATAAATATCACAAGTATAACACTTTTTTAGTTGCTGAACTTTTTTTTCCTTCAATTTTTGTGACGGTGATAATTTTATTGGTTTTATGTTTCATTTTATTAACTACTTTTTATTTTCTTCTTGTTATTTATTTTCAATAAAATATCCCATCAATTAAAAAAGAAATAAAAATGTTATCTTACTTTTCTTTTCTGTATTTCTTTATATTTACAATAAAATTTTAAATAATAAAGAAATTTTATTTATAATCTTAAATATTAAATAAAATTTCTTTTATTTAGATTTACAATAAAATTTCCCATCAATTCAAAAAGAAAAAAATCACTGACTTACTTTTCTTTTCTATATTTCTTTATATTTACGATAAAATCTCCCATCAATATAAAAAGAAAAAAATTGGCTGTCTTTCTTTTCTTTTCTCCACATCTCACTACCATGCCTAGGGCTGTGTAGCCTCTATCAGTTTGAAAGGTAAGAATGGAACATTGATGTGCCTCATGTACACTACGAACAGCCCACTGATGGGTGATTTGGGAGTACAGTGCCTTTCGGAAGGACTTTTTTTTTAATCTCTTCTCATTTGCTTGTCATATGGGAGAAAACTTGGAGAATGTCCACCAGACAGCCTGACTATCGATGCGAGACGGTTTTACACACATTGCCACAATCTCCATCGATTCTTCTGGCTTCCGAAAGCAGCGACTGCAACAATGCCTCCGACGAATTCGAATCCCATACCTTATGCACGTTAGCTGAGCATGATATCACTGGTATGCGATTCGGGTGGCTGTCATTTTCAAACTCGATTCTGACAAAAACTACAAAGATATATTGTCAGAGGCAGTCACAGTGGTAATAAATAATCCCGACAACTCATATTTTGGTTTGGTTTATCACTCTATGGTCATTTGCTGCTCTTTTTGGGTTAATTAGACCGGGACATACAAGTTAACGGATATTCCGAACCCCTAACAAACATCCATGTCACCTCCAGGATTCGAACCAGGGGCCTCTGGTACCAACGGTCAAACCGATTGCCAATTGACCACGAAAATTGGCCACAATTGCCAATTGGCCACGTCTACAATTCACAATCACTATCGAACCTTTTTCTAAAGTCGTCCAACATCAGTTCGAAAATTTTGTGCGGATTACAGGAAATCGGTTTTGTACATTGTGGATGGAAATCGAAACACATACGGTTTTTGCCAACTTTCTGTGGTTATTACAGAATTACAATTCGGTATGGTGTACTTTTTTGTCACACATTGAAATTATTTAGGACCTTCTGAAAGACTGATGACAACAGACTCTCTTGTAACAAAAAAAAAAAAAAAAAAAAAAAAAAATGGTTTTCGAATTCAGACGCCAACGCTCTCTTTGGAATAGTCGAAAGTTCGGCAGATCGTTTCAAATACAGAAGTTGCTTAATATATTCATTAAAAGAGTATTCCGATGATATCTTTGCAGATATTCTTTCATTAAAGAAACGGAGAAATATATGAAAACACAGAGCTGTAGCAAACGAACCAAGGAGACATCGTACAAACACTCTAGAAAATGCAAAGAGTTAACGAAAACAACTCTCAACTGCAAACTCCGCGAAGCTCTTAAACTTTCGCGAAAAGAGGCACTCTAGAAGGCAGATCGAAAAAGCATATTTAAAGATTCATGCTCTCCACTTAGCAGCGCCTGCGATGTTTGTCCAGAGAACTCTTTGCGTGGGAAGAAGCTCTGGTGCTCTTTGTGCTCTGGTGAATGCGTCTTCCGAGTCGAATCTTCTTTGTCGTCGGAATTTCTGTTTAAATATGCAATTAAATCTTGGATGAGTGCTGGTGGGCGTATTTGGCAACGAAGCTGAGATAAAAGTTTCGCCAACTTGTCAGCAGGTTTCATGACTGTCACGAATAGGGCTGCCGAGTTTTGTTTTGAATATCTTAAGAAGCATGTGCTTTTTTTGTGGATTAATACATGTAATTCAAAATTTGTATATGCTGTGCGAGTTAGTGCAGTAGCTTTTAGAGGAATAGAAATGACGTTTCTTTGTAATTTATACACTAATTATGGAGGTAATTTATATATTCTGGCTTGATTAAATTTTTTAATCTTGGCTTGTATCACATATTGCTTTCGTTGTCTGTGATGAAATATTTATTCTATGCATGAAATGCTAGAATTCTATGCATTTAATTAAATGCACAATGCATGAATTAATAGAATTATAGAATGTTAGTACTGACTACAAATGTGAAAAAAAAAGTAGTAGGCGTAAACCAAGTAATGAGTTGATTAATGGTTATCACTAGCCCAAGCCACCATAAATCAATTCGAGTAATTAGTTGTGCCTTCCTCTCTTTTGATGTTCTTTTCCTTTATTGTAATTATTCTAAAATATCTCGAATTGAGACAGTTTTTTTGAAATGGTTTTCATACATTCTCATAATCGCCTTCGAGTCTTCTCACTCCCGAAAGCAACGACTACAACAGTGCCTCCAGCAGATTCGAATCTCATACCTTCTGTACTGCAGCTGCACATATTGCCACTGGAATGCGATTCGAGTGGCTGTCAATTGCGAAGAATATTACAAAGATATTTTGTCACAGGTTGTCACAGTGATAATAAATAATCACGACAACTGACAGTCCCTATAGAACCTCTCTCTAAAGCCGTGCCTGCATCATTTCGAAAGTTGTGTGAGTACTACAAAAAATCGATTTGCTGTAATGTGAATGGAAATCGAAAAGCATACTGTTTTTTGCCAGATTTCCGGGGTAGCAGAATTACAATTCGATCTGGTGTCCGTTTTCTCACACATTGAAATTAGTTGTGACCTTCTGAAAGACTGACGACTAGATACCTCGTCTTAAAGAAAAAGAAAAAATTTGTTTTTCGAATTCAAACTTAAATGTTCACTTTGGAAAAGCCGAACGTGTTCGACAGATCTTTTCAAACACAGAAGCTGCTAATATATTCATTAAAAAGGTATGCCTATGATATCTTTGCAGATATTCTTTTATTAAAGAACCGGAAGAATATATGAATACACAGTTCTGAAGCAAACAAACCAAAGAGCATCGTACAAACACTCTAGAAAATGCAAAGAGTTAACAAACACAACTCGCACTGAAGTCTGAAACTTCGTGAAGCTCTTAAACTTTCGCGAAAAGAGGCACACCAGAAAGCAGATCCAAAAAGCATATTTAAAGATTTATGCTCTCCACTTAGCAGCGCCTGCGATGTTTGTCCAGGGAAGCTTTGCGTGGGAAGAAGCTCTGGCGCTCTTTGTGCTCTGGTGCGTGCGTCTTCCGAGTCGAATCTTCTTTGTCGTCAGAATTACTGTTTAAATATGCAATTAAATCTTGGATGAGTGCTGGTGGGCGTATTTGGCAACGAAGCTGAGATAAAAGTTTCGCCAACCTGTCAGCAGGTTTTCATGTCTGTCACGAATAGGGCTGCCGAGTTTTGTTTTGAATGTATTAAGAAGCATATGCTTTTTTGTGCATTAATACATGTAATTCAAATTTGTATATGCTGTGCGAGTTAGTGCAGTAGCTTTTAGTTGAATGGAAAAGGCGTTTCTTTGTAATTTATATGCCAATTATGGAACTAATTTATATATTCTGGCTTGATTTAATTTTTTTAATCTTAGCCCATATCACATATTTCTTACTTTGATTGTGATGAAATATTTATTCTAAGAAATGCACAAGGCAGGAATTAATAAAATTCTAGAATGTTAGTAATGACGACAAATACAAAAAAAAGAAAGGAAGTAGTAGGCGTAAACCAAGTAATGAGTTCATTAATGGTTGTCACTAGCCCAAGTCACCATAAATCAATTCGCGTAATTATTTGTGCCTCCCTCTCTTTTGAAGTTCTTTTCCTTTCTAGTTATTATTCTAAAATATCTCGAATTGTGACAGTTTTTTTGAAATGTTTTTCCTACATTGTCATAATCGCCTTTGAGTCTTGTCACTCCAGAAAGCAACGACTACAACAATGCCTCCAGTGGATTCGAATCTCATACCTTCTGCACTGCAGCTGAGCATGTTTTCACTGGGATGCGATTCGAGTGGCTGTCATTTTCAAACTCGATTAAGACAAAAACTGCAAAGATATTTTGTCGCAGGCGGTCGCAGTGATCATAAATAATCACGACAACTCACAGTCACTATCGAACCTTTCTCTAAAACAGTGTCCACGTCAGTTTGAAAGTTTTTTGAGTGTATGATATGAAATCTGTTTGCTGCATTGTGGATGGAAATCGAAACGCATACTGTTTTTACTAGCTTTCTGTGGTAGCAGAATTACAATTCGATCTGGTGTCTGTTTCTTGTCATATATATAAGTATTTATAACTTTCTGAAAGACGACTAGATACTCGTTCGTAATAATAAAAAGAAAAAAAAGAAATAAAAAACTTATTATCGAATTCAAATTCCCCTTTGAATTCCTCTTCAACACTTTCTTTGGAACAGTCTAACGTGTTCGGCAGATCATTTCTAATTTAGGAGCTTCTTAATATATTCATTAAAAGATTATGCCGATGAGATCTTTGCAGATATTCTTTCATTAAAGAAATGGAGGAATATATGAATACACAGTGCTGTAGTAAATGAACCAAAGAGCATCGTAGAAACACTCTAGGAAATGCAAAGAGTTAACAAACACAACTCGCATTGAAGTCGAAACTCTGTGAAGCTCTTAAACTTTCGCGAAAAGAGGCACACTAGAAAGCAGATCCAAAAAGCATATTTAAAGATTTATGCTCTCCACTTAGCAGCGCCTGCGATGTTTGTCCAGGGAAGCTTTGCGTGGGAAGAAGCTCTGGTGCTCTTTGTGCTCTGGTGAGTGCGTCTTCCGAGCCGAGTCTGCTTTGTCGTCGGAATTACTGTTTAAATATGCAATTAAATCTTGGATGAGTGCTGGTGGGCGGTATTTGGCAACGAAGCTGAGATAAAAGTTACGCCAACTTGTCAGCAGGTTTTCATGACTGTCACGAATATGGCTGCTGAGTTTTGTTTTGAATATCTTAAGAAGCATATGCTTTTTTGTGTATTAATACATGTAATTCAAAATTTGTATATGCTGTGTGAGTTAGTGCGGTAGCTTTTACATGAATGGAAATGGCATTTCTTTGTAATTTACATGCCAATTATTTGGTTAATTTATATATTCTGGCTTGATTCAATTTTTTAATCTTAGCCCATATCACATATTACCTTTGTTGTCTGTGTTGAAATATTTAGTCAACGAAATGCACAATGCATCGATTAATAGAATACTAGAATGTTAGTAATAACGACAAACACGAAAAAAAAGGAAGTAGTAGGCGTAAACCAAGTAATAGGTTGATTAATGGTTGTCACTAGCTCAAGTCACCATACATCAATTCGCGTAGTTATTTGTGTTTCCCTTCTTGTAATTATTCTAAAATATCTCGAATTGTGACAGTTTTTTTTAAAAATGTTTTTCTTAAATGTTTCTCGCCTTCGAATCTTTTCACTCCCGCAAGCAACGACTACAACAATGCCTCCTGCGGATTCGAATCTCATACCTTCTGCACATTAGCTACGTATGTTGCCACTGGTATACGATTCGGGTTGCTATCATTTTCAATCACAATTGAAACCAAAATATATTTTATAGTGATAATAAAAAATCACAACATACTCACAGTCACTATTAAACTTTTCTCTAAAGCCTGCCAACATCAGTTTGAAAGTTTTCTGCGTATTACATAAAATCGATTTGCTGCATTGTGGATGAAAATCCAAACGCATACTGTTTTTATCAGCTTTCTTTGGTAGCAGAATTGCAATTGGGTCTGGTGTCGGTTTCTAATTATGCATTGAAGTATTTATAATCTTATGAAAGACGACTAGAATCTCTCTCGCAAAAAAAGAAAGAAAAAAGGCTTGTTTTTCGAGTTCAAACTCCAACACTCTCTTTGGAACAGTTGAAAGTGTACGGCAGATCTTTTCAAATACAGGAACTGTTAATATGTTCATTAAAAAGTATGCCGATGATATATTTGCAGATATTCTATCATTAAAGAACCGGAAGAATATATGAATACACAGTGCTATTGCAAACGAACTAAAGAGCATCGTACAAACACTCTAGAAAATGCAAAGAGTTAACAAACACAACTCACACTGAAGTCGAACTTCCGTGAAGCTCTTAAAATTTCGCGAAAAGAGGCCCACTAGAAAGCCGATCCAAAAAGCATATTTAAAGATTTATACTCTCCACTTAGCACCGCCTGCGATGTTTGTCCAGAGGAGCTTTGCGTGGGAAGTGGCTCTGGCGCTCTTTGTGCTCTGGTGCGTGCGTCTTCCGAGTCGAATCTTCTTTGTCGTCAGAATTACTGTTTAAATATGCAATTAAATCTTGGATGAGTGCTGGTGGGCGTATTTGGCAACGAAGCTAAGATAAAATTTCGCCAACTTGTCAGCAGGTTTTCATGTCTGTCACGAATAGGGCTGCCGAGATTTGTTTTGAATGTCTTAAGAAGCATATGCTTTTTTGTGCATTAACACACGTAATTCAACATTTGTATATGATGTGTGAGTTAGTGCAGTAGCTTTTAGATGAATAGAAATGGCGTTTCTTTGTAATTTATGTGCCAATTATGGAGTTAATTTATATATTCTGGGATTGATTTAATTTTAGCTCATAGCACGTATTGTCTTCGTTGTCTGACAACTGTGTGCTGAAGCATTTATTATACGAAATGCACATTTGAATATTTATTCTCAGAAGTCAAAACACAGGAATGATACATGGATTAATAGAATATAACTAATGTTAGTAATGGCGACAAATATAAAAAAAGAAAAAGGAAGTAGTAGGCGTAAACCAAGTAATAGGTTGATTTATGGTTGTCACTAGCCCAAGCCACCATAAATCAAATCGCCTAAATATTTGTACCTCCTTCTCTTTTGATGTTCTTTTCTTTTCTAGTAATTATTCTAAAATATCTCGAATCATGGCATTTTTTTTAATCTTACCCCTTGTGGAGTGCATGAAACTTATGTTAGTAATGACAACAAACGAAAAAAAAATTAAATAAAAGCCCTCGTCGTCAGTCAATTATTTGATGAAGTATATATGACAACTCTGGCATATATATATGACATCAAAGAGTTGTCATATATATACAAAGAGAGAGAGAGTCATATATATATGACAATATATATAACTCTCTCTCTCTCTCTCTGTATATATATATGACAACTCTTTGATGAATTTCAGAAATATATGCTCTGCAGTACAGGAATCAATAGAATAGAGAAGTGGCTCCAAATCTACGAGTACGTGGCTGATCTGTTGGGAGCACGTGAAACTGATATTGGTAATAGAAAAAAACGCGAGAAGGAAAATAGAAGTTATAAGCGTAAACCTAGATATTGATTCTTCATTGGTTGCCACTAATCCCGCCTACCACTAATCACATCGCGTGATTTCGAATGAGCCGTCTCATTCCTGATGGCCAATTAACTAGCGCTCTAGATTTTAGTACCACAGGTTTCAGGTTCATATCCTGGCAGGCTACACGTGGCATACATAGATGGAAGACAAGGTCCACAGATGTTCAGCAATAACAGAAAAGAAAACATGGGTGAGTGCTGTCATTGTAGAGTGACTAGCAAATTTAGAGACTTCATGTGATAAAGCACAAAAATGCAAATGTGTTAATATTTTGGGCGAAAAATTTTACGAACATAACATCTTTTTAAATTAATGTAAGAAATTAACATTCCAAATTAGTAGCAATATTTATAGTTATTGATGCTCAATTCGTGGCACAGTGGCAACGCGTGCCGTTAGTGGGCATTAGGGGGGAGGTTCAATATACCGCCGGATTTGTTGTAGTCACTGTCTCAAAAAACGAGTATACTCTATGGTGATTGTGATGTTCATCGTCTGGATTCATTAGTCGGACTGTTTGGTGTGAGTTTTCGTGGTTTTCTCCCATACTATACGCAAATGCTGGATAATTCAATCTAAGAGTCCCTGCGGAAGGCACTACCCTCATTCTTCAGCGACTCGAAGCCCAGTCAGACTTATACCTACGGATGCCTCATCACAACAAAAGCTGCCCCCCCCTTTCCCTTCTTCCATGAGACCGCAGGGGTTCTTTGACTACTTGGCCTAGATGTTGCTGTCGACCAAGTGGAATAACCAATATATATATATATATTTAATGATTATATTTACTGTCAATTAAATATTGATAACGAGTTAGTGTGTTTATATTTTTATAAGCTTCCTTAGTAGTTGCTCTTCATAACAAATTTCTATACTAAAATGCCATAAAAATATTTATATAAAATGAACCCGAAAAATTTCTTGAGGTGTAAAGAAAACGTTGAAGAAATATCATATAGAATTTATATCTGGAATTTAAAAATGAATGCAGTTTATTTATTTATTTTGTTTTTTGTATCTTCCCGCCAGTTCAGCTGTCGGTTCTTTCACATTAAGGTGGCGACAGGCATTGTAAGCTTTCATGTGGGAAGAAAATTCTTACTGTCACTCTGGCGTATATATTTAGGGTTTGCTTTTCCTCAAGCTCTGTGACTGAGATGAAAAATATATATTTCGGATTATTTGTTTAGAAAGAAATTTAGTTTGGAGAACATAATACGAAAACACAAATGTTAAGACACTGAATTTTACATTTCATGTTAGGAAATAAATAAATGTAATACCTATTTCTAAATATGTTTATATATAGTTTCTTTCAAAAGGTTTTTTTAAGTAATAAATTTATTTCTAATCGAATTTAAAAGCATATTATGTTTCATGTTCTTTTATTAATTTTAGCAAGCGTTATATAATTCTGCCTCTCGGTGCCACAGGTTTTGATTTCGAGACCCGGCTAGCCCTTGGATGTTTGTAGTGGTTCGTAATCCACTTTAAACCATAGAACCCAAACTAATATGACTGTTTAGAGTAGGGCTGACAATTCTACCCTGAGAAAAGAAAGAAAACATCTTCTGTCTCGAAATCTGCCAGTGGCATATATATATAAATCTTTTGTGGATCATATACAAATCTCTTGTGGATTATACGCTTCTCAGGATTATACTATCTTTTATTTTTTTGGTCTTCTTTGTTATACGACGCTATGGATTGAAGGTAAGAAAGTACAGTATATATATATTGAAGCCGGTATAAATACTGAAGGTTAGCATATGGTACACAAGAATCCCTCTCAGATTATACGTTACTGAATATTATACGATATCTTTTTTTTTTCGAACCTGTGGAAAAAAGGCCGCTTCGGATTGCTGGCAGCAAATTACTGTATATATATATATAGTATTAAAAACGTATGATGTCTAAGTGTTTGTCAGCCGCATTAGAAAGAAAAAAAATATTAAAAACATATTAGTTCATGGTACATGAGACACAAATCTCTCGGGGATTATACGCTACTGAGGATTATACTACCTTTTTTTTTTTTTGGCCCTGTGGATTATGCTGCGAAATGGATTATAGGTAAGAAATCATAGCAAATAAACTGTAATAGGTAGGGTAATGCTGAGTGTTTTAACTATGTGTCAATAAGTTAATTTATCCCAAATTCATTATCAGAGGCGCAACAGCCCCATGGTGGGCCAAGGCCGTCTGCCTGCTGGCAGATTCCGAAACATGAGATGTGTTCTTTAAATGGGGTAGGGTTGTCAGATCTACGCCCAATGCTCTTACAATCATATTAGACCAGAACCTACGGTTTAAAGGGGATTCCCAACCACTACAAACATCTCAAACCCCAAATATATGGCAATCAGCGCTTATTACATCAATTTATTGTAACATCAATTTATACATCAATTTATTGTTGCTTTTATTGTAAAACCGTAATTAAACTGACATTATTCTACTCAAGTAAAACGAAAATGAAAACTGCACTTGTCTCGTGTCGCGTGCTTTTTTGTCGTCGAGTCTTTTTAAGTGCTCCAAACAATGCAGAAAATTGAATGAATAAACTATTCCAAGAACAAGAAATGCAAACCAAGTTATAAATTATTTGGAAAATATCAGATCCAACTTTCCATTAGAAAGATCCCAAAGATAAAAGGTCAAATTATCAAGAAGAGAAAGAAAAAAAAATTGGGCATTTCTCAACAAATCGTCAATACGAACTTACTATACCCACACTGTAGTATGAATCTCAATTTGCTCTTGTCTAATGGCACAATTCCAAGCTTCCGTGTCATTAATCATCCCTTCATTATTTTCTACAGCAAGTGTCACAAAAGACGTGCAACGGGTTTTGTGTTGCAATAATCTCCTTTTTTTTTACCACGAAACTTTATGGACGTGGAGCTTTACAGCTTAATATTCCTCCTATTGTTGAGAATGAAGTCTTGACTCGATTTGGTATCATTATTATCGCAAATCCTTTCTTTTTTTCTGAAGTCGAAAGCTTTGGCAGTCATGGGGAGGAATAATCCATCTATTTAAATAATGCAGTGCGTGATTACCATTTGGTTGTGGTAGATGGATATGATCTTGTTATTATTCTGTACAACAAAACCACATTAGTTCTAATGATAAAGTAGCGGCTTAAGCAGTAGGAGATCAAATATGAATAGTTCACATTCACCTCTAAATGAGTTAGAATCAAATTTGGCGAGTTTGTGTTGATTTGATTATTTTTTCTCGAAGATTCTACTTCAATATAAAGCAAAATATTATGAAATAAGGATTACTGGCAGGAAATTAAGGTATATATATATAGATATATTGAAAACAGATTAATATATAAACAGACATAGATTAATATACATCAGAAATACATTTCTCGTGGATTATACGCTACTGAGGTCTTTTTTTTCCGGTCTTGTAGGTTATATGGCGCGATGGATTGTAAGTAAGAAATCACGATATCTAAACTGAAGTCGGGCAATGCTGTGTGTTTCAACTATGTATCAATAAATTAATTAATCCCAAATTCATTATCAAGGGCGCAACAGCCCCATGGTGGACCAAGGCCGTCTGCCTGCTGGCAGATTTTGGGACAAGAGGTATTTTCATTTTTTTACGTGGTAGGGCTGTCAGCCCTACGTCTAACCCTCTACAGTCATATTAGACATGGACTTATGTTTTAAATTGGATTTCGAACCACAACAAACAACCATGCACCTCCGGTACTCGAACACAAAATCTATGGCACCGAGCGCACATTCAGCATTATCAAAGTCAAATAAACTCAAATCATGTTCCATGAAAAAAAAATTAAATTGGATTCCGAACCCTTACAAACATTCATAACACTGCCTGGACCCGAACCCTAAACCTGTGGCACCTAGCGTCATAGCACTGGTGACTCGACCATCAGGACCTTATGCCAAACTTGCAACAGGATTTTTAATGTAAAACTGTAATTAAACTGACATTATTCTGTTCAAACAAAACGAAAACGAAAACGGGACTTGTCTCGTGCCGCGTGCTCTTTTGTCGAAAAGTCTTTTAAGTGCTCCAAACCATGCAGAAAATTAAATGAATAAACTGTTCAAGACAAGAATGTTATAAATTGCTCGGAAAATATCAGATCCGACTTTTCATTAGAAAGATCCTAACGATAAATCGTCAAATTAAGAAGAAGAAAGAAAAAAAAAATTGGCATTTCTCAACAAATCGTCAATACGAGCTTACTATACCCACACTGTAGAATGAATTTCAATTTGCTCTTGTCTAATGGCACAATTCCAAGCTTCCGTGCCATTCATCATCGCTCCATTATTTTCTACAACTAAATGTCACAAAAGACGTGAACGGGTTTTGTGTTGCAATAATCATTCTCTTTTACCACGAAACGTTATGGACGTGGAGCTTTACAACTTAATATTCCTCCTATTGTTGAGAATGAAGTCTAGACTCGATTTGGTATCATTATTATCACAATCCTTCTTTTTTTCTGAAGTGAAAAGCTTTGGCAGTCATGGGGAAGAATAATCCATCTATTTAAATAACATAGTGCGTGATTACCATTTGATTGTGGTAGATGGATATGCTCTTGTTATTATTCTGTACAGCCAAACCACATTAGTTCTAATGATAAAGTAGTGGCTTAAGCAGTAGGAAATCAAATAGGAATAGTTCACATTCGCCTTTGAATGTCTTTCTTGGAAGGAATTTTAACAGCTGTATCCGAAAATGGTGTCAGAGAGTTACGAAATATTTTTATAAAAGTGTATATATTGTCTTTTATATTCTTTATTATGATAATATATAATTTTCCATATATATTTCTTATTTTGATAGATTAATCGGAAATTGATGTCATGGAGTTAGGAAATTTACTTATAAATGTTTAAATAATATCTTACTTTTATTTAGCAATTTTTATAGATATTTATATTTTACTTATTTATTTTAAAAATATTTTTGTATTTAAAAAAATGTGTCAAAAATACAACACAAAACAAAAAATAGATAGGTATTGTAGAGTAAGAATCAAATTTCTTGAGTTTGGATTGAGTTGATTATTTTTTCGAAGGTTCTACTTCAATCTAACGCAAAATATTATAAAATGCCGGTTACTGGCAGAAAAATAAGGTATATATATATATATATATATATATATTGAAAACAGATTAATATATGGTACATCAGGCCAACATTTCTCGTGGATTATACAATACTGAGGATTATAAGGTTTTTTTATTTTTTTCGTTCGAGTAGGTTATACGGCGCAATGGATTTTAGGTAAGAAATCATGGTATATAAACTGAAATTGGGCAATACTGAATGTTTCAACTATGTATCAATAAATTAATTGATCCCAAAGTCATTATCAAGAGTTAAACAGCCGAATGGTGGACCAAGGCTGCCTGCCTGCTCTCAGATTTCGAGACAGGAGATGTTTTCTTTGTTTTTTTACGGGTTAGGGCTTTCAACCCTACCTCCAGCACTCTACAGTTATACTAGATCAGGACGAATGGTTTAAAGTGGATTCCCAACCACAACAAGCATCCACCAAACATTCGACCCCCAAATCTATGGCATTCAGAGACAGAGCGTTAATCACTCGGCCATCAGGCCCTTATGACAAATTGCCAACATGAATTTTAATGTAAAGCTGTAATTAAACTGGCATTATTCTATTCAAGCAAAACGAAAATGAAAACGGGACTTGTCTCGTGTCGCGTGCTCTTTTGTTGCAGAGTCTTTTTTAAGTGCCTCAAACAATGCAGAAAATTGAATGAATAAACTATTCAAGACAAGAATGTTATAAATTGATGGAAAATATCAGATCCAATTTTCCATTAGAAAGATCACAAAGATAAAAGGTAAAATTATTAAGAAGAGGAAGAAAAAAAAATTGGGCATTTCTCAACAAATCGTCCATACGAGCTTACTATACCCACACTGTAGAATGTATTTCAATTTGCTCTTGTCTAATGGCACAATTTCAAGCTTCCGTGCCATTAATCATCCCTCCATTATTTTCTGCAGCAAATGTCACAAAAGACGTGAACGGGTTTTGTGTTACAATAATCTTTTTTTTTCCCCCACGAAACGTTATGGACGTGGAGCTTTAAAACTTAATATTCCTCCTATTGTCGAGAATGAAGTCTTGACTCGATTTGGTGTCATTATTATCGCAATCCTACTTTTTCTCTGAAGTCGAAAGCTTTGGCAGTCATGGGGAGGAATAATCCATCTATTTAAATAATGTAGTGCTTGATTAACATTTTATTGTGGTAGATGGATATGTTCTTGTTATTATTCTATACAACCAAACCACATTAGTTCTAATGATAAAGTAGCGGCTTAAGCAGTAGTGAATGTAGTAGTATATGAATAGTTCACATTCGCTTTTAAAACTCTTTCTTGGAAGGAATTTTAATAGCTTAATCCGAAAATGGTGTCATAGATTTAGGAAAATTTATTATAAAAGTGTATATATTATTTTTATCTTTTATATTCTTTGTTATGATAATATATTATCTTCAATATATTTTCTTATTTTGATAGCCTAATCCGAAATTGATGTCTTTGAGTTAGAAAACCTACTTATAAATGTGTAAATAATAGAGAGTTTTTGCATAACGTTTTTTTATCGTGCGATATTTTTCTTCTTACCGCGATTGCTCATAAGAAACATTATACCTATTGCGCATTAATATCTGTAATATTGCACTACTGAGTTATTCCTATGAGCATGCACGCTAGGAAGAAAAAAATATCGGACGATAAAAAAACGTAATGCAAAAACTCTCTGATATCTTACTTTTATTTAGTAATTTTTATAGATATTTATTGTTTACTTGATTTATTGTAAAAAATATTTTTATGTTTAAAAAAATGTGTCGGAAATATTCAGCACAAAACAAAAAATTAAAAATATTGCTGAGTTACAATCAAAATTTTTGGCTTCGTGTTCACAATGCTGGCGGTGACGGACACGTAACAACTATTAAAACGCAAAATCCTTTTTTCGGTTTTTTTCTTAGGTTCTACATCAATGTAAAGAAAAATATTATAAAATATTGCCGAATTACAACAAATTTGGCTAATTAGATGACAAACCTGACGATGTCGGCGAAGATTTTAGAAACGACTCGAAGCTCAGCACGATACAATTATTAAAAAACAAGATCATTTTTTCGAAATTTCTACTTAATTTAAAGAAAAATGTTATAAAATATTTTGGAATTAATGAAAAATTTTGCGAGTTAGATGATAAACCTGAATATGTTGGCAAAACTTTTAGAAACGACTCGAAGCTCAGCACAGACCAACTATTAAAAAGCAAGATCATTTTTCCGAAGGTTCTGCTTCGAGATAAAGGTAAATATTTTAAAATATTGCCAAATTAACATCAAATTTGGCGAATTAGACGAGAAGGTTGACGATGTTGACGAAGCTTGTCTCGTGTCGCGTGCTCTTTTGCCGCCGAGTCTTTTTTAAGTGCTCCAAACCATGCAGAAAATTGAATGAATAAACTATTCAAGATAGAATGAATGCCAAGTTAAGTTATAAATTGCTTGGAAAATATCAGATCCAACTTTCCATTAGAAAGATCCTAAAGATAAAAGGTCAAATTAAGAAGAAGTGAAGAAAAAAAAATTGGACATTTCTCAACAAATCGTCAACACGAGCTTACTATACCCAAACTGTAGAAGGAATCTCAATTTGCTCTTGTCTAATGGCACAATTCCAAGCTTCCGCGCCATTAATCATCCCTCCATTATTTTCTACAGCAAGTGTCGCAAAAGACGTGAACGGGTTTTGTGTTACAATAATCTTCTTTTTTTTTACCATGAAAATTTATGGACGTGGAACTTCATAACTTAATATTCCTCCTATTGTTGAGAATGAAGTCTTACTCGATTTGGTATCATTATTATTGGGAATCCTTCTTTTTTCTGTAGTCAAAAGCTTTGGCAGTCATGGGGAGGAATAATCCATCTATTTAAATAATACAGTGCGTGATTACTATTTGATTGTGGTAGATGGAATATGCTCTAGTTATTATTCTATACAACCAAACCACATTAGTTCTAATGATAAAGTGGCGGCTTAAGTAGTAGGAACTGAAATATGAATAGTTGACATTCGCCTTTCAATGTCTTTCTTGGGAGGAATTTTAATAGCTTAATCCAAAAATGATGTTATAGAGTTGAGAAAATTACTTGTAAAAGGGTATATATAATTTTTATCTTTTGTATTCTTTGTTATGATAATATATTATCTTCAATATAATTTCTTATATTCATAGCTTAATCCGAAATGGATGTCACTGAGTTACGAAGCCTGCTTATAAATGTGTAAATAATGTCATATTTTTATTTAGTAATTTTTATACTTATTTATTTTTAACTTGATTTATTGTAAAAATATTGTTATATTTAAAAAAATGTGTCAAAAAATTCAACACAAGACAAAAAATAAATAAATATTGCAGCATTAGAATCAAATTTGGTGAGTTTGTGTTGATGTGATTATTTTTTCGAAGGTTCTATTTCAATATAAAGGAAAATATTATAAAATATTGCCGAATTAACAACAAATTTGGCGAATTAGATGATAAGACTGACGATGTTGGCGAAGCTTGTAGAAACGACATGAAGCTCAGCACGTAACGACTATTAAAAAGAAAAATCATTTTTTCGAAGGTGCTAATTAGACAGGGACCTACAGTTTAATAGAGGTATAGATACTGAAACTGGTAGATAGATTAATACATGATACATCAGACACGAATATCTCATGGATTACTGATTACTGATAAGACTGATGATGTTAGCGAAAAATATTATAAAATTTTCCCGAC
Source organism: Caerostris darwini (assembly GCA_021605075.1). NCBI lineage: Eukaryota > Metazoa > Arthropoda > Arachnida > Araneae > Araneidae > Caerostris > Caerostris darwini. The sequence goes on along the minus strand of BPLQ01009699.1, from coordinate 28,775 downwards.
TTAACGAATTATGTAGGTATATATACTGAAACTGGTATATAGATTAGTACATGGTACATCAGACACGAATGTCACATGGATTATACATATCTTACATTTTTTTTCGGCCTTATGGGTGATATACGCAATGGATAGAAAGTAAGAAATACCGCATATATAGTGAAGCCAGGGCCTGAATGGCCGAGTGGCTGGCGCTCGGTATCACAAGTTTCGGTTTCGAGTCCCGAAGGTGCCATGGATGTTTGTAGTGGTTCGCAATCCACTTTAAAACGTAGGTCCTGGTCTAATAGTCGTAGAGCATTGCGGGGGCATTTTTACTCCGCATTGGTAGCTTATCTTCAAGTTACACGCTCGTCCTGGGTAATGCAAAGTGAGTAACGTCTGTGCAGAGCTTGCCTTAAGGCATCCAAGACAGCTGTCTAAGTGTTTGCCAGCCGCATTAGAAAAAAAAATATTGAAGCCAGAATATGTCGAACTTATCAACTAGTCTATAATAAATTAAGGTATCCCAAATTGCCAGCAGGAATTTTAATGTAGACAGTAATTAAACTGACATGATTCTATTCAAGCAAAAGGAAAATGGGACTTGTCCCATGTCGCGTGCTCTTTTGTCACTGAGTCTTTTAAGTGCTCCAAACCAAGCAGAAAATTGAATGAATAAACCATTCAAGAACAAGAATGTCAAACCAAGTTATAAATTGCTTGGAAAATATCAGATCCGACTTTCTATTAGAAAGATCCCAAAGATAAAACAAGAAGCGAGGGAAAAAAAAATTGGGCATTTCTCAACCAATCGTCAACACGAGCTTACTGTACCCCCACTGTAGAATGAATTTCAATTTGCTTTTGTCTAATGGCACAATTCCAAGCTTCCGTGCCATTAATCATCCCGCCATTATTTTCTGCAGCAAATGTCACTGAAGACGTGCAACGGGTTTTGTGTTGCAATAATCTTCTTTTTTTTCCCGCGAAACGTTATGGACGTGGAGCTTTATAACTTAATATTCCTCCTGTTGTTGAGAATGAAGTCTTGACTCGATTTGGTATCATTATTATCGCAATCCTTCCTTTTTTTCTGAAGTCAAAAGCTTTGGCAGTCATGGGGAGGAATAATCCATCTATTTAAATAAAGTAGTGCGTGATTACCATTTGATTGTGGTAGGTGGATATGCTCTTGTTATTATTCTGTACACCCAAACCGCATTAGTTTTAATGATAAAGTAGTGGCTTAAGCAGTAGGAAATCAAATATGAATAGTTCCAATTCGCCTTTGAATGTCTTTCTTGGAAGGAATTTGAATAGCTTAATCCGAAAATTGATGTCATGGAGTACTAAAAATTTTTATAAAAGAGTATATATTTTCTTATCTTTTATATTCTTTGTTAAGACAATATATTATTTTCAATATATTTTCATATTTTGATAGCTTAATCCGAAATTGATGTCACTGAGTTAAGAAATCAACTTATGAATGTAGAAATAATATATTACCTTAATTTACTATTTATTGTTTACTTGATTTAAGGTAAAAAATGTTTTTATATTTAAAAAAATAAGCCTAAAATATTTAATACAAAATAAAATAAATAAATAAATATTGCTGTCTTAGAATCAAATTTGGTGAGTTTGTGTTGATAATGCTGGCGATGTATTTAGCAACGACTCGAAGCTCAGCACCGGACAACTATTAAAAATTAAGATAACTTCAATATGAAGGAAAATATTATAAAATATTGCAATAAATTAACAATAAATTATGTAGGTATATATACCGAAACTGGTATATAGATTAATACATGGTACATCAGACACGAATGTCTCATGGATTTTACAATATCTAACATTTTTTCAGGCTTATGGGTTATATGCGCACTGGTTTGAAAGTAAGAAGGTAAAAATACATATTGAAGCCAAGGAAGGACGAGATTATCAACTAGTCGATAATAAATTAATTTATTCCAAACTACCAACAGGAATTTTAATGTAAAACTGTAATTAAACTGACGTTATTTTATTCAAGCAAGCGAAAATGAAAACGGGACTTGTCTCGTGTCGTGTGCTCTTTTGTCGTTGAGTCTTTTTAAGTGCTCCAAACCATGCAGAAAATTGAATGAATAAACTATTCAAGAACGAGAATGTCAAACTAAGTTATAAATTGCTCGTAAAATATCAGATCCAACTCTCCATTAGAAAGATCCGAAAGATAAAAGGTTAAATTAAGAAAAGGAGATTAAAACAAATTGGCCATTTCTCAACAAATCGTCAATACGAGCTTAGTATAACCACACTGTAGAATGAATTTCAATTTGCTCTTGTCTAATGGCACAATTCCAAGCTTCCGTGCCATTAATCATCCCTCCATTATTTTCTACAGCAAATGTCACAAAAGACGTGAACGGGTTTTGTGTTACAATAATCTATTTTTTTTACAATGAAACGTTATAGACGTGGAGCTTTATAACTTAATATTCCTTCTATTGAGGAGAATGAAGTCTTGACTCGATTTGGTATCATTATTATCACAATTCTTCTTTTTTCTGAAGTCAAAAGCTTTGGCAGTCATGGGGAGGAATAATCCAGCTATTTAAATAATGCAGTGCGTGATTATCATTTGATGGTGGTAGATGGATATGCTCTTGTTATTATTCTGTACAACCACACCACATTAATTCTGATGATAAAAGAGTTTCTTAAGCAGTAGGAAATCAGATATGAATACTTCACATTCGCCTTTGAATTTCTTTCTTGAAAGGAATTTTAACAGCTTAATCCGAAAATGATGTCATAAAGTTAGGAAAATTTCTGATAAAAGACTATATATTATTTTTATCTTTTATTTTTTTATTATGATAATATATTATTTTCAATATTTTGATAGCTTAATCCGAAATTGATGTCATTGAGTTAGAAAAAGTACTTATAAATGTGTAAATAATATCTTATTTTTGTTTAGTAATTTTTATAGGTATTTATAGTTGACTTGATTTATTCTAAAAAATGTTTTTATATTTAGAAAAATGTGTCAAAAAATACAACACAAAACAATAAATATTTCAGAGTTAGAAGCAAATTTGGTGAGTTTGTGTTGATTTGATTATTTTTTCGTAGGTTCTACTTCAATATAAAGTAAAATATTATAAAATACGAATAACTGGCAGAAAATTACGGTGTATATATATATATATAGTGAAAATAGATTTAATATATGGTACATCAGACACGAATTTCTCGTTTATTATACGCTACTGAGGATTATACGGTATTTTATTTTTTTCGTTCTTGTAGGTAATACGGCGTAATGGATTGTTAGAAATCACGATATATAAACTGAAGTCGGGTAATGCTGAGTGTTTCAACTATGAATCAATAAATTAATTTATGCCAAAGTCATCATCAAGGGTGCAACAGCCGCATGGTGGACCAAGGCCGTCTGCCTGCTGGCAGATTTCTGGACAAGAGATGTTTTCTTTTTTTTCAACGTCCTACACTCATATAAGACTGGGACCTACATTTTAAATTGGATTCCGAACCTCTACAAACATTCATGGCACCGCCGGCACTCGGACCCCAAAACTGTGGAACCCAGTGCCAAAAGCCTAGACACTCAACCATGAGGCCCTTATCCCGAACTACCTACAGGAATATTAATGTAAACTGTAATTAAACGGATATTATTCTATTCAAGTAAGCGAAAATGGGACTTGTTTCGTGTCGCGTGCTCTTTTGTCGCCGAGTCTTTTTAAGTGCTCTAAACCATGCAGAAAATTGAATAAATAGACTATTGAAGACAGAATGAATGTCAAACTAAGTTATAAATTGCTCGGAAAATATCAGATCCGACTTTCCATTAGAAATATCCCAAAGATAAAAGGTCAAATTATCAAGAATGAAAAAAAAATTGGCCATTTCTCAACAAATCGTCAATACGAGTTTACTATACCCACACTGTAGAATGAATTTCAATTTGCTCTTGTCTAATGGCACAATTCCAAGCTTCCGTGCCATTAATCATCCCTCCATTATTTTCTACAGCAAATGTCACAAAAGACGTAAACGGGTTTTGTGTTACAATAATCTCCTTTTTTTTTCTCTCCACGAAACGTTATGGACGTGGGGCTTTATAACTTAATATTCCTCCTATTGTGGAAAATGAAGTCTTGACTCGATTTGGTATCATTATTATCGCAATCCTTCTTTTTTTCTGAAGTCGAAAGCTTTGGCAGTCATGGGAGGAATAATCCGTCTATTTAAATAATACAGTGCGTGATTACCATTTGATTGTGGTAGATGGATATGCTCTTGTTGTCACATCAAGTCACATTAGTTCTAGTAGTAGAAAAAGTAGTGGCTTAAGCGGTAGGAAATCAAATATGGATAGTTCACATTCGCTTTTGAATGTATTTCTTGGAAGGAATTTTAACAGCTTAATCCGTAAATGATGTCATAGAGTTACGAAAATTTCTTATAAAAGCGTATGCATTATCTTTTAGATTATTTGTTAATATAATATATGATTTTCAATATATTTTCTTAGTTTCATACTTTAATCTAAAATTGACCTATTTATAAGAGACCTATTGACCTATTTATAAATGTGTAAATAACGTCTTATTTTTATTTAGTAATTTTTATAGATATTTATTGTTAACTTGATTTATTGTAAAAAATGCTTTACTTTTTGGGCACAGTAGTATATGAAGGAATCTGCAATCACAAATTCCGGACAATAATCTTAATAATTTGACTTAGGCAAATATGATGGTCAATCTTTCGTTTACATAATAATAATAAATCTTTCATAATATATATAATTAAATAAAATTAATAAGTTACTTTATAAATATGGCATACCTTAATATTAAATTATTTTATAGAATTGGTCTATTAGATTATACAGAAGTCTGCCTTTTTTTACATATCGGAGTCCTTTATTTATAAACGTTGAGGTAATTAAAGTAATTTAATTTCCCAAGATTTATCTTCTGAACAATAAAATTGAGCAGCAGTCCAGCGTGATACTAGATTATGTTTGAAGAATTGACATTGTTACTTTTTTTACTGCCATTTATATACAAACTCTTTCTTTATTATGATGTTTCTCTTATCCAAACAGTAATTACTCTTAGCCGAATGGGAAATCCGCTAACGAAAATATATCAGTTTACAAATCTGGTGTTAGCCCTCGTCAGAATTAAATATTTTGTTCCATTTTTAAAGTGTCCAAGGAAAGTTGGAAAGTATTTGAATGAGCAGTTCTGTTTGTCGAGATCAGGGTTGTAATAAGGAATTGTTTTAATTGCCTAGTCCATTAGCTAAGTTAATTAGAGCTAATTGATACAAAGCTGTCTCTCGTGAGTTTTACTTTCTTTCGCCTGGTTTCTAGGAATAAATCATTGCCCTGTTGATATCTTTTCTTCTTTTCGGTGTTGCCATTCGAGAAGTTGAAATAAGTAATGATCGTTTTAAAAGAAATTCAGATAGCCCACAATTTAACGATTAGTTTTTTTCTATGTTCAGTTTTGTTTCGGAACTATTTTTTTTTTGCTAAATTAAAAATTATATATTGTTTTGCATTATAATAAATAAATTTTTATCCTATTTTATTTTTACAATATTATAGAAATTCATTTGGAATGCGTATTAAATTCAGAATTAAAACCCTTGATTTCTCGTTAGACCTTTCAACATCATCTTATGTTATATCGCTTTTATTTACACAAAAAATGTTTCCGGTTTTTTTTTAGTGTAAATAGCAGCTGAGTTTTAGCCGCTTTTAGAAATGTATGGTAATAGCAGCAATAAACAGTATTAGAAAAAATAACAAATAAGAAATGCAAGCTGTCATAGGATTAGTGCTCTGGCCCTCGGTGCCACAGGTTTCAGACTCGAGTCAATGGATGTTTGTAGTGGTTCGAAATTCCCTTTTAAATCGTAGGTCCCTGTCTATTATGACTGTAGAGGTTGGTCGTAGGACTGACAACCCTATCCCGAAAAAGGAAAACAGCTTCTGTCTCGAAATCTACTAGTAGGCGCACGGCCTTCGCAAAACAATGGGACTATTGTACCCTTTAAGAAGAAGATGAAGAATTATAAATGTAGAAAAATGTAAAATTAGTGACTCTATGGAAAATTTAGCAGTCAGAAAGCTGTAAGACTTAGGTTTCAGTCCTTTGACAGCGATGGCGATTTGGATAGTTAGAACAGTGAATAGTATATGTGAATAGCTATTATCTACAACCAGGAAGGTTGTAAGCTTCCAGATACCATTTGTTAAGGTGTTCATTCGAAATTGGTACAGTACAGCTATACCTATATCATTTTCCAAACAGTATAAGGATTACTGAATTGTAGGTCCAGTGACCTGGTGCGATGTAGTAGTAGTAGTGAGACTGTCTGGTGAAAGTTTTCCGACATTTCTTCCATGCGGCAGGCAAATGCATTCGTTTGAATTTAAAGGAGCAACCTAGAAGATAGTAAAGTTTTCGGAGCAACGGATTTCGAAACTCGACAAGCGATGTCAAACTGATAGTTTCCGTTCTATAACAAAGATTGCCACTGGAAGAGGGGAAAAAATTCTAATTTCTGGCACAAAATTATGTTAGCACAACTTCATCTACATATTTTCCCAAATTGTACAATAGTATCTCAGTTGTAGGCGCAGTAATCTGGTAGAGTCTGCTCAATGATCAGAAGACTGCACGGTGGAAGTTTTTCGATTATTCTTCTAAGGTACACTCAAATGCAATGTAGTTAAACACTTGGCAACTTTGAAAATACTTCTGAAAACATCATATCCGTCAATGGACCCATTGTGGCATGCTCTAATGGATTTCAACGCCTCCGAAGTATAAAAACTACCGCAGAATTATTTCCTAGGGCCTACAAAGGAACCTATTACTCTAGATCCGTTTTGATGCCACTGCGTTTTGGAACAAATATCCCCAAGGAGGGCATCTGCAGTTCACAACCTCCTTGGGTTTATTAAACGAATCGTCCGTTCTGCAGATTTTTTGTGCCATCCTCATCGTAGGCAAAGAAATTCCAGCTCGTTCTACATATTTCGCATTGTGTTATTTTATTTCGACTAAAAATATTTTATTTCTTATATTCCACATTAGTCATTATTGTCAGAAGATAGAACAAAGCAGGTAGTATAATCTATTAAAAAAAAGTAGAATTCTAAGTATGTAGTCAAGGGTAAAAATATTCTACAAGATACTAAATGTTATGAGGCGAAAGTGACATAAAACGTAGGAAAGCCATCATCAAAATTCCTCTCCACATAATCAAATGTCCTCCTTTGCGTTTCACCCCATGTGGTCATCATGCAGATAATAAAACTTCATACTAACAGAGAGGTTCTGAAACAAAAGCAACAGGCGATCCTTTCTTAAATGCTTCATCATTTATGAATGTAATTAATAATTAGGAAGTAATTGATGTAGTACGCTTGTGTACAAAACGTCACAGTCCTCAATGAATATGTTCCATCTGAAATCATAAATACACTCCACGCAGAACAATAAACTGGTCGTTAAAGTCATTCCATTATTTATGATTATTCAGTGAAACAGAAATAACAAGGATATTGGATGCACAATTTACCTGATACTCGAAAATAATTCAATTATAATGGATACTTACATTGATGTTTTTGTCCCCTGATGAAGTCGTTCTATCGATACTACAATTGTAAAAAATCAATGGCTCTAATTTGGTACTCTCAGGGCATACTTTGGGCATACTAAACTATACTACTGTACCAAAAAAGTAAGACCAATTTTCAATTTAAAATTCCCGGGTCTTATGGAATTTCATTTTTTTTTCTTTTTTAGGTTGCTGGCACTGTCCTTGACATCTGTGCGAAATTTCACGTCAAAATTTTCATTAGTGCTTGAGTTACGCTTGTCTTTGTGAGACGCTAAAATTGATTCCGGCGATTTTTTAAATGTCGGAATTAATTGAGCAAAGAACTTGCACTAAATTTTGTTTGCGGAAACATATAGAATGTTGCAGAAGGCATTCGGTGAGCATTCCTATATCGGAAAGAAATGTCTAGAAGTAGTATAAACAGTTCAAAGAAGGCAGAGAACGCCTTGAAGACGAAGAGCCCTCTGATCGACCCTCCACCTCAACCGACGAAGCTCACGTCCAAAAAAATTAAAGATTTGGTGCTTGCAAACAATCGATTTACAATTAGAGACCTTGCTGATCAGAAGACCACTTCGGGTACACCGTTTTGATTCGATTATTTAACGTGAATCGCCGCGCGCTTTGAGGGCCATCCCTGCCGATGACTTTTTAGCATGCATTGAGAATTAGAAAAAAAGTTGGCATAAGTGCATTGTGTCCGGAGAGGATTATTTTGAAGGCGATGAAATAAATTTGGAAGAATAAATAAAGAGTTTTTGAAAAAAAAAAAAATTGGTCTTACTTTTTGAGCACAGTAGTAATTAATAGAAAACGTATCTGAAGTCAAAATTCCATATAATAATTATTTTACCATTAACTTTTACATTGCGCTAATTTGGCTTAAATACCTAAAAAAGAAAGCATTAAAACTAAGGACTGTTGTAAAAAAAATACAAATGTAATTTATAAAAATAATTATGTATACAAATAATAAATTAAAATTAGATCTTCTTTTCTCTTTCGTTAACGTTACATCGTTTATGTCAACTTTCTTCAACATTTTGATGAATATTTGATAAAAACTAAGCCAGGAGCAACGCCTGATCCATCAAACATTTGAGGCGCGATAACGAAAATTGTCACTAATAAGAAAAACGCTGATGTATCGAAATATCAAATATTTAACAAAGAAGAACTGGGCCTAAGTTAAAAGTGATAAGTTTGAACACGTGCACATATTTCAGTCATAGTCTTTCTTGAAGGAACGGGTGAGGGCTCGATTCCAAAGGTTCTGTTCCAAAAGGTTCTGTTCCAAAGGTTCTGCTCGATTCCAAAGGCCAGCATTCCAAAGGTTCTGTTTCGTGTCAGTTGAAGTGATTCGTTTTAACTTTGTTTAACACCACAACGCAATTTGAAACCAATATCTCAAAAAACTTCTGTCCCAGTGGTATCTTGCACAACTAGAGTATAGAGGGGCCAGAATGGCCGAATGTCTGTCTCTCGGGGTCACAGGTTTCGGGTTCGAATCCCGGAGGTGCCATGGATGTTTGTAGTGGTTCGGAATCCATTTAAGCTGTAGTTCCCAGCTGTAGTTTCCAGCCATATGATTGTTGAGCGTCACAGAGGCAAGTCAGACCTCCACCTGCGGGTGCTCCATCACAACAGAAGATGCCCTCTTAGCCTTCAAGTATGAGTCCTACAGGTTCGTAGGCTTGGTCTAGATGTCTACCCAGTGGGGATAAGAAACAACAACACTAGCGTACAGAAGGATTAAGGTTCGAATTCCTGTCTAAAAGGCTGTCAAAAACGAAGAGACTCGATGTAAAACATGTCCTATCGATAGTCAGGCTACCTGGTGGTGATTTTGTCTTATTTGACACAAAAATGCAGAGTAGTTATACCTGAAAATCTTTCTAGAAGGCAATATCCTTCCCTTATCGCCCGTCGACGAGCTGCTCATGGTATTTTATAAGTAGAAACAAGGTCCACGGACGTTCAAAAAAAAAAAATAAAGTTAGGAATGCCATATGAAAAGTTCCGACCTTTTGCCTGAATGTCCTGACAAAAGTCGTAACCTTTCAGATCCTTTGACTGAAGACTGATCCCCTGGGGGTTTCTTATCCTACAAGTGTAACCCAATACTTAATGAAGATATGGAAAAGTTTTATTTCCGAATTTGAAATCAGGTCTCTTTAAATGTAGTAATCATCATATGTCTCCATGCCCATGATTTTATGCTGAATGCTTTTAAATCTTAAGATTTAGTTTGATTTGTCTCACTAAATCATTTTTGCACACTAGGGCTAATTAGACCGAGTCGTGCAGTTTAAAGTGAAATCCGAAACACTAACAAACATCCATGCCACGGTCAGGATTTGAAAAGGAAGCCTGTGGTACCAAAGGCCAGAGTGCTAGCCAACTTGGCCATCAAGCCGCCTTGAACTTAATACTTACTGACCTTATCTC
>BPLQ01009699.1:0-18577 GCA_021605075.1 Caerostris darwini | reverse complement strand
CCACACACACAACAAAAAAAACTTCTTAAGGTTATTGACATAGAACGTTTTCTTTTCATTGGCGCAACAACCCCGTGGTAGGCCAAGGCCGTCTGCCTACTGGCAGATTTCGAGACATATGTTTTATTTTTATTGGTTAGGGTTAACAGCTCTATAGTCATTAATTTATATGCAAATTATGGAAGTAATTTATATATTCTCGCTTGATTTAATTTTTGCTCATAGTACATATTGTCTTCGTTGTTTGATACCTTTGTGATGAAACATGTATTCTGCGAAATGAACATTCTCACATTTATTTTCAGAAATCAAAACGCAGGCATATTGCATGGATTAATAGAATTATAGAATGTTAGCACTGACTACAAATGTGAAAAAAAATTAAGAAAAAGGAAGCAGTAGGCGTAAACCATGTAATGGGTTGATTAATGGTTTTTTTCACTAGCCTAAGCCACCATAAATCAAATTCGTGTAATTATTTGTGACTCTCAGGGCCTGAATGGCCGAATGGCTAGTGCTCTGGTGCTCGGTATCAAAGGTTTCAGGTTCGAGTCCCGGCTATCCCGTGGATGTTTGCAGTGATTCCGAATCCACTTTAAACCGTAGGACCCGGTCTGATATGATCGTAGTACGTTGCGGGGGCACTGTTTCATCGCGTCCGTGGCTTATCTTCAAGTTACACGCTGCCCTGGGTAATGCAAAGTGAGTAACGTCTATGCAGCGCTTGCCTTAAGGCATCCAAGACAATAGTCTAAGTATTTGCCAGACTGCATTAGGAAAAAGAAATTGTGACTCCCTCTCTTTTGATGTTCTTTTCCTTTCTAGTAATTATTTTAAAATATCTCTAATCGTGACAGTTTTTTAATATTACCCAATATGGGATTACGGGAAACTTATGTTAGTAATGACAAGCGAAAAAAATTAAAAGCCCTCTTTGTCAGACAATCGTTTTATGAAGTATATATGGCAACTCTGATGTATATTTACGGAAATATATATGATTCTCTCTCTCTCTCTCTCTCTCTCTATATATATATATATATACTACAACTATTTGATGAATTTCAGAAATATATGCTCTGCAGTACAGGAATTAATAGAATAGAAAAGTGACTTCCACGTTAAACTGTAGGTCCCGGTCTGTTTAGCCTAAAGTGTGCACAAGATGACCGTAGAGCTACAAACCAAACCAATCAAAGCTGGATATCTAGGAGTAAGAGGCGTATGAAATTGATATTGGTAATAGCAAAAAACACGAGAAGAAAAACAGAAGTTATAAGCGTAAACCTAGTTATCGATTCATCACTGGCTGCTATTAGTCCCGCCTACCGCCAACCAGATCACGTGATTTCGAATGTTCCTCACATTTCTTTTATTTCCCCGTTTCTAGTTATTTTTCACGATATATCTCGAATCGCGTCAATTCTTCCTGCATTGAACCTCAGTCTTAAAGCTCACCAGCGGCGCACGTTACCACTGAGCCATGAGTCGGTCTAATTCCTTGTTTACGTTAAGGCCATTAGATCCATAAGCCGGAAATTCTATCCACATTTCCGCACATGCTACCTCTGACAGTATTCTTTTGTATATGTGATGACTAAAATAAATAACCTGCTTTCAGAAACGAGAAGACTCGATGACGATTCTAATAATATGTGTAAAACATCTCGTATTGAAAGTAAGTGGAGTAAATAGTTTGGCGAGAGTTTTCAGTTTTTTCGCATGCGATGCGCAAATGCGGGCACTTACCTCTAAAAATCCTTTCCGGAAGGCGATATTCAACCCTCATAACCAATCGAGGTTGTACATACGGGGCATACATAAATGGAACACAAGGTCCTCAGATGTTCGACAACAACAACGGAAAATAAAACATTGGTATGGGCTTTCAATGTAGAATGACTAGCAAATTTAGTGTCTTTATATATTAACACACAGATATGCAAATGTATTGGTATTTAGAAAAAAATTATACTAATTTAAGATTTCTTAAATTAATATAAAAAATTAACATTCCAAATTGTTAGCAAAGTTTATATTTATTGATGCCCGACTCTTGGCTCAGTGGCAACGTGCGCAGCTGGTGAGCATTAGGGAGGAGGTTAAATCCCCCGCCAGATTTGCTGTAGTCCCTGTCTCAAAAAACAAGGAGTCTCGAAAAAGTAAAAAAAAAGAAAGAAAAGTAAAAAAAGTCGGAGAAAAGTAAAAAAAGGAGAAAAATTAATTTGCAAATATTTTATTACTAGAAAATATTACAAAATACACAGATGAATATTTGAGCCTGAGTAAAAACTTTAAGGCCAACATAGAAAATAACATATAAGAAAAAAATTACAAATTCTTAGAAGGTTGTGTAGGAGCCATTACTTCGAATTACTTCAAATATTCTTGTTTTCATGGATGAAACGAGTTTTTGACAAAGTGTGGGGTCGGTTTTATACCACTCATCTTCGATAGTAGATTTCAGCTCTGTTGTTGATGTAAAATGTCTCCCATTTGCATAAACTCTTCTTGCTAAGTCAGCCCAAAGGTTCTCTATTGGGTTAAAGTCAGGTGATCTCGCTGGCCATTCACAGCTTCAACATTGTTGACTTGGAACCAATTTTTTGTGTTGTTACTCGAATGGATCGGTGCATTGTCTTGGTGATATTTCCAATTTTCTCTTTTAATCAATTTTATCAATTTTTTTTTTCTAATTTTAGAATTCGAGACAGAATATGTTTTTATTTTTTTTAGGGGTAGGGTTGCCAGGTCTACGTCCAACGCTCTACAGTCATATTAGACCGGGACCTATGGTTTAAAGTGTATTCCGAACCCTTACAAATATCCACGGCACCTCTGGTACTCGAACGGACAAAACCTATGGCACGGAGCTCACATTCAGTATTATCAAAGTCATGTAAACTCAAATCATGTTCCAGGAAAAAAAATTAAATTGGATTCTGAACCACTACAAACATCCATAACACTGCCGGGACTCGAATCCTAAACCTGTGGCACCTAGCAACATAGCGTTAGTCACTCGACCATCAGGCCCTTATCCTAAATTACCAACAGGAATTTTTATGTAAAACTGTTAATAAACTGACATTATTCTATTCAAGCAAACGAAAATGAAAACGGGACTTGTCTCGTGTCGCGTGCTCTTTTGTCACCGAGTCTTTTAAATGCTCCAAACCATGCAGAAAATTGAATGAATTAAACTATTCAAGACAGAATGAATGTCAAACCAAGTTGTAAATTGCTTGGAAAATATCATATCCAACTTTCCATTAGAAAGATCCCAAAAATAAAAAGTCCAATTATCAAGAAGAGAGAAAAAAAAATTGGGCATTTCTCAACAAATCGTCAACACGAGCTTACTATACCCACACTGTAGAATGAATTTCAATTTGCTCTTGTCTAATGGCACAATTCCAAGCTTCCTTGATATTAATCATCGCTCCATTATTTTCTACAGCAAATGTCACAAAAGACGTGAACGGGTTTTGTGTTACAATAATCTCTGGTTTTTCTTCCACGAAACGTTATGGACGTGGAGCTTTACAACTTAATATTCCTCCTATTGTTGAGAATGAAGTCTTGGTACGATTTGGTATCATTATTATCACAATCCTTCTTTTATTCTGAAGTCGAAAGCTTTGGCAGTCATGGGGAGGAATAATCCATCTATTTAAATAAAGTAGTGCGTGATTACCATTTGATTGTGGTAGATGGATATGCTCTTCTTATTATTCTGTACAACTAAACCACATTAATTCTAATGATAAAATAGTGGCTTAAGCAGTAGGAAATCAAATATGAATAGTTCACATTCGTCTTTGGATGTCTTTCTTGGAAGGAATTTGAATAGCTTAATCCGTAAATGGTGTCAGAGAGTTATGAAATATTTTTATATAAGTGTATATATTATCTTTTATATTCTTTATTATGATAATATATTATTTTCTATATATTTTCTTATTTTGATAGATTAATCGGAAATTGATGTCATGGAGTTAGGAAATTTACTTATAAATGTGTAAATGATATCTTACTTTTATTTAGTAATTTTTATAGATAGTTTTGACTTGATTTATAGTAAAAAATATTTTTATGTTTAAAAAAATATACCTAAAATATTTAGCAGAAAACAAAAAAAAAAAATAAATATTGCGGAGTTGCAAATTTGGTGAGTTTGTGTTGATTTTTGATTATTTTTACGAAAGTTCTTCTTCAATATAAAGAAAAATATTATTAAATACACATTACTGGCAGAAAATTACAGTATATCTTTATATTGAAAAACAAATTAATTTATGGTACGTCAGACACAAATTTCTCGTGGATTATATGCTACTCAGGATTATACGGTCTTTTATTTTTTTCGGTTTTGTGGGTTATACGGCGCAATGGATTGTAGGTAAGAAATCACAATATATAAACTGCAGTCATGCAATACTAAATGGTTCAACTATGTATCAATAAATTAATTTATTCAAAGTCATTATCAAGGGTGCAACAGCCGCATGTTGTACCAAGGACATCTACCTGCTCTCCGATTTCGAGATAATTTCTTTTCTTTTTTTACGGGGTAGGGTTGTCAGCCCTACCTCTCACTCTTTACAGTTACTAAATTAGACGGCATCTACGATTTTGAGGGGAGTTTCAACTGTACCAATAAATTAATTTATCCCAAAATAATTATCAAGCGCGCAACAGCCGCGTGGTAGACAACGGCCGTCTGCCTGCTGGCAAATTTCGGGACAAGAGATGTTTTCTTTTTTTTACGGGGTACCTACGTCCAAAGCTGTACAGTCATATTAGACCATGACCTACATTTTAATTTGGATTCCGAAAAACTACAAACATTCATGACGATACCGAACCCCAAAGCTGTGGCACCCACAGCCGTAGCGCTCGGCCATCAGGCCCTTATCCCAAACTACCAACAGGAATTTTAATGTAAAACCGTAATTAAACTCACATTAATCTACTTAAGCAAAACGAAAACGGAACTTGTCTCGTGTCGCGTGCTCTTTTGTCGTCGAGTCTTTTAAGTGCTCCGAAGCATGCAGAAAATTGAATGAATAAACTATTCAAGAACAAGAATGACAAACTAAGTTATAAATTGCTCGGAAAATATCAGATCCGACATTCCATTAGAAAGATCCCAACGATAAAAGGTCAATTTAAGAAAAAGAGAGAAAAAAAATTGGGCATTTCTCAACAAATCGTCAATACGAGCTTACTATACCCACACTGTAGAATGAATTTCAATTTGCTCTTGTCTAATGGCACAATTCCAAGCTTCCGTGCCATTAATCATCGCTCCATTATTTTCTACAGCAAATGTCACAAAAGACGTGAACGGGTTTTGTGTTACAATAATCTCTGGTTTTTTTTCCACGAAACATTATGGACGTGGAGCTTTGGAACTTAATATTCCTGCTATTGTTAATATTCCTGCTATTGCTACTCGATTTGGTATCATTATTATCACAATCTTTCTTTTCTTCTGAAGTCGAAAGTTTTGGCAGTCATGGGGAGGAATAATCCATCTATTTAAATAATACAGTGCGTGATTACCATTTGATTGTGGTAGATGGATATGCTCACGTTATTATTCTGTACAGCCAAACCACATTAGTTCTAATGATAAAGTAGTCGCTTAAGTAGTAGGAAATCAAATGTGAATAGTTCAAATTCGCCTTTGAATGTCTTTCTTGGAAGGAATTTGTACAGCTTAATCCGAAAATGGTGTCATAGACTTACTAAATGTTTTTAAAAAGTGTATATATTATTTTTATATTCTTTATTGTGATAATATATAATCTTCAATATATTTTCTTATTTTGATAGCTTAATCCGAAATGGATGTCATAGGGTTAGGAAATCTACTTATGTGTAAATAATATCTTACTTTTACTTAGTAATTTTTAAAGATATTAATTTTTTAGTTAATTTATTGTAAAAAATAATTTTTATATTTAAAAAAAATATGTCTGAAATATTTAGCACAAAACAAAAAATAAACAAATATTGCAGAGTTAGAATCAAATTTCGTGAGTTTGTGGTAATTTGATTATTTTTTCGAAAGTTCTACTTCAATATAAAGCAAAATATTATAAAATACGGATTACTGGCAGAAAGTTACGGTATAGATATATTTATGTATATATATTGAAAACAGATTAATGTATGGTACAGCAGACACAAATTTCTCTTGGATTATACGCTACTGAGGATTATACGATCTTTTATATTTTTCGGTCTTGTAGGTTATACGGCGGAATGGTTTGTAAGTAAGAAATCCCGATATATAAACTAAAGTCCAGCAATGCTGAGTGTTTCAACTATGTATCAATAAATTAATTTATCAAAAAGTCATTATCAAAGGCGCAACAGCAGCAAGGTGGACAACCTACTCTCAGATTGCGAGACCGGAGATGTTTTTTTTTTTTTAGGGTAGGGTTGTCAGCTTAACGTCAAATGCTCTACAGTCATATTAGACTGGGACCTACATTTTAAATATGATTCCAAACCACTACAAACATTAAGTCCATCCGCGGGACTCGAACTCTAAACCTGTTGCCCCTAGCTCTAGTCATTCGACCATCAGGCCCTTATCCCAAACTACCAACATGAATTTTAATGTAAAACTGTAATTAAACTGATATTATTCTATTCAAGCAAACAAAAAGGAAAAAGGGACTTATCTCGTGCCGCGTGCTCATTTGTCGCCGAATCTTTTTAAGTGCCCCAAACCATGCAGAAAAGTGAATGAATAAACTATTCCAAGAACAAGAAATGCAAACCAAGTTATAAATTATTTGGAAAATATTAGATCCAACTTTTTATTAGAAAGATCCCAAAGATAAAAGGTCAAATTATCAAGAAGAGAAGAAAAAAAAATTGGGCATTTCTCAACAAATCGTCAATACGAGCTTACTATACCCACACTGTAGGATGAATTTCAATTTGCTCTTGTCTAATGGCACAATTCCAAGCTTCCGTGCCATTAATCATCCCTCCATTATTTTCTACAGCAAATGTCACAAAAGACGTGCAACGGGTTTTGTGTTACAATAATCTTTTTTTTTTTCCACGAAACGTTCTGGACGTGGAGCTTTATAACTTAATATTCCTCCTATTGTTGAGAATGAAGTCTTGACTCGATTTGGCATCATTATTATCGCAATCCTTCTTTTTTCTGAAGTCGAAAGCTTTGGCAGTCATGGGGAGGAATAATCCATCTATTTAAATAATGTAGTGCGTGATTACCATTTGATTGTGGTAGATAGATATGCTCTTGTTATTATTCTGTATAACCAAGACACATTAGTTATAATGATAAAGTAGTGGCTTAAGCAGTAGGAAATCAAATATGAATAGTTCACATTCGCCTTTGAATGCCTTGGAAGGAATTTTAAGAGCTTACCCCGAAAATGATGTCATAGAGATACGAATATTTCTTATAAAAGTGTATATATAATTTTTATCTTTTCTATTCTTTATTGTGATAATATATTGTCTTCAATATATTTTCATATTTTGATAGCTTAATCCGAAATTGATGTCATTGAGTTAGGAAACCTACTTATAAATGTATAAATAATATCGTATTTTTTTTAGTAATTTTTATATGTATTTGTTTTTTCTTGATTTATTGTAAAAAATAGTTTTATATTTAAAAATTATGGTTAAAATATTCATCATCAAACAAAAATTAAAAATATTGCCGAGTTAGAATCAAATTTGGTGAGTTTGCTGGTAAAGTTTTTAGAAACGACTCGAAGCTGACCACCGGACAACTATTAAAAATTAAGATAACTTTTTAGAAGGTTCTACTTCAATATGAAGGAAAATATTATAAAATATTTGCCGAATTAACAACAAATTTGGCCAATTAGACGATAAGACTGATGATGTCAGCGAAGATTGGAGAAAGATTTGGAAAAGATCTGCACAGAATTAAATTATTAAGTGCCAGAACAATTGTACAGAACAATTGAACAAGTGTACAGAACGATTATTATAAAGAAGATAAACTTTTAGAAAAAATATGAAGTTATGAATGAAGAAAGAATATGAAGTATGAATATGAAGAAGAAATATGAAAATTTTTGAAGGTTCTTCTTCAATACAAAAGAAAATATTATAACCTTTTCCCGAATTAACACCAAATTATGTAGGTATATATACTGAAACTGGTATATAGATTATTACATGGTACATCAGACATGAATGTGTTATTTATTACACAATATCTTACATTTTTTTTTCGGGCTTATTATTATGCGCAATGGATTGAAAGTAAGAAAGTAACGCATATATAATGAAGCTAGGGAATGTTGAGCTCACCTAGTTTATAATAAATTAATTTATCACAAATTTCAATAAGATATTTTAATGTAAAACTGTAATTAAACTGATTATTCTATTCAAGCAAAACGTTATTCTATTTAAGCAAAACGAAAACGGAACTTCTCTCGTGTCGCGTGCTCTTTTGTCACCGAGACTTTTTAAGTGCTCCAAACCATGCAGAAAATTGAATGAATAAACTATTCAAGAACAAGAATATCAAACAAAGTTCTAAATTGCTCGGAAAATATCAGATCCAACTTTCCATTAGAAAGATCCCAAAGATAAAAGGTCAAATTATAATGAAGGAAAGAAAATAAATTGGGTATTTCTCAACAAATCGTCAATACGAGTTTACTATACCCACACTGTAGAATGAATTTCAATTTGCTCTTGTCTAATGGCACAATTCCAAGCTTCCGTGCCATTAATCATCCCTCCATTATTTTCTACAGCAAATGTCACAAAAGACGTGAACGGGTTTCGTGTTGCAATAATGTCCTTTGTTTTCCATGAAACGTTATGGACGTGGAGCTTTATAACTTAATATTCCTCCTATTGTTGAGAATGAAGTCTTGACTCGATTTGGTATCATTATTATCACAATTCTTCTTTTTTTCTGCAGTCAAAAGCTTTGGCAGTCATGGGGAGGAATAATCCATCTATTTAAATAACATAGTGCGTGATTACCATTTGATTGAGGTAGATGGATATGCTCTTGTTATTATTCTGTACAACCAAGACACATTAGTTCTAATGATAAAGCAGTGGCTTAAGCAGTAGGAAATCAAATATGAATAGTTCACATTCGCCTTTGAATGTCTTTCTTGAAAGGAATTTTAACAGCTTAATCCGAAAATGATGTCATGAAAATTTCTTATAAAAATGTATAAGTAATTTTTTTCTTTTATATTCTTTATTATGATAACATATTATCTTCAATAAATTTTCTTATTTTGATAGCTTAATCCGAAATTGATGTCACAGAGTTAAGAAATCTACTAATAAATGTGTAAATAATATCTTTCTTACTTTTATTTAGTAATTTTTATAGATATTTATAGTTGACTTGATTTATTGTAAAACATATTTTTATATTTAAAATATATGCCAAAAATATTCAATATAAACAAAAAAATTAAATATTGCCCAGTTAGAATAAAATTTTTTGAGTTTGTGTTGACAATGTTTCTGACAGAATACGGAACAATTATTAAAAAGCAAAATCATTTTTTCGGTTTATTTTTTAGGATCTATTTGAATATAAAGGAAAATATTATAAAATAGTGCCAAATTAACAACATATTTGGAGAATTAGACGATGATGGCGATGCTTTTAGAAAAGAACATGAAGTTTACAGAGCAATTATTATGGAGAGAATCTTTTCGAAGGTTCTAATTCAATCATTCTTTTTTGCAAGTAAATTACTTTTTTACTTTGTTGAAAAATCCGTACAAGAAGATATTTAGAACCCAAAATTGAGTACAATTTATTTAATAATTTGACTTATGCATACACGTTTTAAATAATATAAATAAAATTAAATTTATACATGGCAATCTATGATATTTATTTACTATAAATATGGCAATCCGTGATATTTATTTACTATAAATATGGCACTCCGTGATATTTATTTACTATAAATATGGCAATCCACGCTATTTATTTACTGTAAATATGGCAATTCACGATATTTACATATTTACTATAAATATGGCAATACATGATATTTATTTACTATAAATATGGCAGGGGCCTGAATGGTCGAGTGGCTAGCGCTCTCATGCTAAGTACCACAGGTTTCGGGTTTGAGCCCCGGCGGTGTCATGAATGTTTGTAATGGTTCGGAATCCGCTTTAAACCGTAGGTCCTAGTCTAACATGATCGTAGAGAGTTGCAGATATATTGTTACTCCGCATCCGCAGCTTATCTTCAAGCTACACGCACCTCCTGGGTAGTAGTACTAAGTGAGTAAAGTCGGTGAAGCGTTTGCCTTAAGGCATCAAAGACAACTGTCAATGCGTTTGCCAGCTGCATTAGAACAAAAAAGAAGCTATAAATATGGCAATCCATGATATATAACGATACTTCTATGCGCATTATTTGCTATTCATTTGCGTAAGTCATTTAAAAATTGATGAAACTGTTTCTCTGCAAGTAAATTAAATTTTTACTTTCTTGAGGAATCCATACTTAAATGTTGATTACTCTTTCATTTGATATAGTAAATACAATATATATTTTAAAACTATGCAAATAGCATTAATTAAAACTTTTAGATGGTTAAATCTTTTATGCTATTCTATTAGTTTAACGCAAACATTTTATAGTATCTTCTATATATCCAAGAATACCCCTAAATCCTTTCGCTTTAGATCTGCATATATATATCTATCTATATATATATATATATACACACAAAGACTACATACCAAAACCGATCTACCAATACGATACACTACCAATGTTTAAACAGCAAACATTCCATTTCTTCTTTCCCTTAAGCAGATACATATGAGAAGAGAATACATTCTGTCGCCGTGACAACTATCAGATTTCAAACGCTGGCATTCTTAAGTTGCGCAACATATTATAAGTTCTGAGATAAACACAGAGAATCGCCGAACTGTTTGCTTTGAATTAGCGAATTAATTTAGAAGAAGTATTTGCGATTGCGCAACGGATTTCGGTAACGCTAACTTTCACTAGGACATTGAATAATATGCATAAAAGAGATCTGCTGTTAATATATTAATGAAACATGACGATAGGTTTTACAGTACTTTAAATATGATCTGTTGTAATAAGCAATAAAAATTTATTTAAGATTCGAAGTTGCTTAATTCTTCATGTTGACTAAATTCAAATATGAAATTATTATTATTATTTTTTTTTCCTTAAGGGTAAAATATATTTTTGTTAATTGTTTCAACTAGAAAATCTTGTTTAAAAAAAGGTATTTTTATTACTATTTTTTAATTAAAAATGTAAGCGATTTCTGAATTAAAATTAAATAGGTTCAATTGGTCTTATCTATACAGTGGATTTCACATAAATAAGATGAAGTATTGCTATGATATTTATTTTTACAGGTTAGGTTTGTCATCAATACACCGAGCAGTCATATTAGAACGAGCCCTACGGCTTGAAGGGGATTTCAAGTCACTATAAACATTCAGGACACCGCCGGGATTCGAACCCGATAACTTTGGTTCCGAGAGCTAGACAGCTAGTCCTTCGGCTAACAGGCCCCTTTTAACGTGCCATTTAGAATTCACATTTGCCCTTATTTTAATTTTACCATTATTTACAATTTACCATTACTTGCCATTTTTATGTCAATACTTCTGCTATAAAATAATTGTATTGTAAAAGCACGTGCTTTCTAAAGGTCGCATTCTACGAATTTCAATTCTTTAAGCAAAGCCTTTAAGCAGCGTACGTACTTGAATTTATGAACCGCGAGCATCTCCGTTGAACATTCTTTCCCGCATTTCAGTGTGAACTCGAAAAACAAACCCCCTTATTTGCCTTAAACAGTGAGCCCATAGTCGTCTATCGAATTGAAGTGAGTGGAACATATAGCTCACCGATGTTAAAAAAAAAAAATAAAGTTACACAAACTGTTTGCTTTGGATTAACATATCAGGTGGGTCATAACATATCAGGTATATCACATAACAGGTGGGTCAGGTGGGATTAACATATCAGTTATATCACATAACACGCAGTGGACGCCCTCTTTGGGGCGTCCACTGCGTGCACCGTCCTCGGTGCTCATTTCGCCTTGTTTAAATTTAGCAAACCACTTCTTTACGGTTGATTTTAATGGTGTCCGAATAATGTTTATCAAGCCAAGCCTTGGCTTCTATAGTATTTTTTTCGTCAAAAAGTAATGCTTTAATTAACACACGAAATTCCTTTTTATCCATTTTTTCAAACTAACAAAAGTTGCTTCACTAAAAATGTTATAATTCACGTACTAATAGTGCAACATCTGTCATATTTATACACTTGTCTTTTGAAGGTTAGGGCTAACTAAAAATCATATGGATTTAATACTAGTATGGCCATCTATGCGTCAGCCTACGAACTTTTCAGCTCACATGTTACTATTATTTACCTGGTTGAAATAGCTGTTGTTAATTTAAGTAATTCCTCGAACTTATACGAACTTTTGCGGAATATGAATATCTTCGTAAAGCAGAACTGCAGTTAATGGAGTACATTGCTTGAACAACAAAGTGGTTTTTTCGTTGATCTGCTTTAGGATGTAATAATAGTCACTAAAACTTTTCTAACCATAATAGTCACTAAACTAAGTCACTAAAACCTTTCTGTTCATTAAAACCAAATATGGAAAAGCTTGCTTCCAATTGGCTTAGGGGGTAAAAAGTTATTTTGGTTAACTTCTCAATTAAACAGTTTGAGGTGTTTCAAAATAGTATGTTCTATTTGGAATACAAACAATTCTTAAATAAAAGTTATAAACTTCAACTCATCTCTGTTTACTAAGTTTATACAGTGGATTTTATTTAAATAGCCATGAGCTAGAATGACTTTAGGAAGGGATCAATTTCTTTTATTACATAGCTTCCTTTGCTATGAAATTTATTCGAAATATTATTTTTAGTACATAAAATAACATTACAAAGTTTACAATTACACAGAATATTCTTAAAACACGAATTGAAGAGCCCCATACAAAGCATTATTGAATAAATTTGGATTGTATAGTTATTTATATTTTTATTACTGCAACTTATTTGCTGCCTCTATATTTAAGTAGTATTATTTATATTAAGATAATACTCAGTGAAAGTAGAGATAGTATATAAGTGTAAAAGTATTATTTTTCCTTTAAAAGCTAAATTTATTAGTCAAAAAATGTCCAAATTAGGGCCTGATGGCCGAGTGAATAGCGTTCTGGCATTCAATACAACTAGGTTTCGGGTTTAAGTACCGCCCGTACTATAGATGTCTTTATTAGGTTTCGGAATCCACTGTCAGCCGTAGGTCCCTGTCTAATATGACAGTAGAGCGTTGAGAGTAGGGCTGACAACCCTAATCCGAAGAACAACCCTAAAAGAAAACAATATCTCATGTTTTGGAATCTGCCCCTAGGTAGAAGGTTTTAGCCCACCATGGGGTTGTGGCGCCACTGAAGAAGAAGAACGTCCAAATTAAGATTTTTTCTACATTTTTCTGTGAATATTTTTTATATTTATTTTATTTATTATTTTGAATGCTTATTCATCATCATTATCATCATTATCGTCGCAACAGCCCCTTTGTGGATTAAGGCCGTCTGCCTTCTGGCAGATTTCGAGATAGGAGATGTTTTCTTTTTACGGGGTAGGTTTTTCGGCCCTACTCCCAACGCTCTACAGTCATATAAGACCGGGAAATACGGTTTAAAGGGGATTCAGAACCACTACAAACATCCATGACACCTTCGGGACTCGAAACCTAAGTCTATCGCATTGAGAGCCATAACGCTAGTCACCCATTAGGCCCCTGAATGCTTATTAATTAAAGAAAATCAGTAAATATTTATTATTTTTTATAATATTTATGGTTCTACACTGTCGTTCGGGAACAATAATGCTTCTTCGATGGGTCAGAGTTATTCTAGAATATTGGGTAAAGAGAGGGATTAAAATGCTATGGAATGTCTGTAAGGAATACAAACATCATATTTGAGTCTCCGTCTGGATTATTTTGGACGTTTCCAGGAATTTTCCTGATAAGATAAGTAAATGGGATTCTGTTTTTCGGTAAAAATTCTCTTGGACAGGATTATGACCCTCCCTTATCTGTCCGACTAAGTTAATGCGATGAATTTTGTGATTTATCGACAGCTCTGGATAGAAAAATCTCTATTACAAAATCATGGCTGTTGAATGATTCATTGAACTCGTTTAAAGCGATTCTTATTGCAATATAGATTTCTATTAAAATATAGTTTAAAAAAACTAAAAAACCCGCTTTTATAGTTAATCAAACTAAAAAGTAAAAAATAATTGTTAACACAAGAGTAAAATTACTGACGAGAAAATTATTTTCATTGTGCTAAAAGCGTGGGGTGCTCGATATCAATCGTTATAATTTTTCACTAGTTTCATTCCGAAATGCAGAGTTAAGTTTAAAAATGTCATACAAAGCACCCCACGCTTTTAGAACAGTGCCATTCATTTTCTCGTTAGTAATTTTATTCTTATGTTAATAATTTATTTTTCGCTTTTTAGTTTGATTAGCTCTAAAAGCGTGTTTTTTAGTGTTTTTAAACTAAAATATTTAAATGAGGTCCTGGTACGGTGGACTGGAACTATAGTTCTTACAATAATTTAATTGTGAGTAAAACATAGGCTAAATGCGAATATGTCGAGCCAAACATGATTCAAACAGGGAATCCCCTCATCCGTAGTCAGGCGCGTTATCTATTGTGCCACTGTCCCACGTAGGTTTGAATGTCTTAGGTACTTTCATTCTACATGGGTTAAATTGCTCTTCATAAGTTAAAATAAAATCACTAATCCTGGCAATCCTAATCATGATGAGATAATAAACTTATCAAAATATTTTATTGCCGTCGGTCCTTGATAAGTCTACAAAGTTTAAATTAAATCGGATCTCTTAAAGTAAGGCAAAATCGAGCCCAAAGAGTCAGTTACAAACATACAGGTGCAACTGATATAAAAGCTTATGAATAAATATCACAAGTATAACACTTTTTTAGTTGCTGAACTTTTTTTTCCTTCAATTTTTGTGACGGTGATAATTTTATTGGTTTTATGTTTCATTTTATTAACTACTTTTTATTTTCTTCTTGTTATTTATTTTCAATAAAATATCCCATCAATTAAAAAAGAAATAAAAATGTTATCTTACTTTTCTTTTCTGTATTTCTTTATATTTACAATAAAATTTTAAATAATAAAGAAATTTTATTTATAATCTTAAATATTAAATAAAATTTCTTTTATTTAGATTTACAATAAAATTTCCCATCAATTCAAAAAGAAAAAAATCACTGACTTACTTTTCTTTTCTATATTTCTTTATATTTACGATAAAATCTCCCATCAATATAAAAAGAAAAAAATTGGCTGTCTTTCTTTTCTTTTCTCCACATCTCACTACCATGCCTAGGGCTGTGTAGCCTCTATCAGTTTGAAAGGTAAGAATGGAACATTGATGTGCCTCATGTACACTACGAACAGCCCACTGATGGGTGATTTGGGAGTACAGTGCCTTTCGGAAGGACTTTTTTTTTAATCTCTTCTCATTTGCTTGTCATATGGGAGAAAACTTGGAGAATGTCCACCAGACAGCCTGACTATCGATGCGAGACGGTTTTACACACATTGCCACAATCTCCATCGATTCTTCTGGCTTCCGAAAGCAGCGACTGCAACAATGCCTCCGACGAATTCGAATCCCATACCTTATGCACGTTAGCTGAGCATGATATCACTGGTATGCGATTCGGGTGGCTGTCATTTTCAAACTCGATTCTGACAAAAACTACAAAGATATATTGTCAGAGGCAGTCACAGTGGTAATAAATAATCCCGACAACTCATATTTTGGTTTGGTTTATCACTCTATGGTCATTTGCTGCTCTTTTTGGGTTAATTAGACCGGGACATACAAGTTAACGGATATTCCGAACCCCTAACAAACATCCATGTCACCTCCAGGATTCGAACCAGGGGCCTCTGGTACCAACGGTCAAACCGATTGCCAATTGACCACGAAAATTGGCCACAATTGCCAATTGGCCACGTCTACAATTCACAATCACTATCGAACCTTTTTCTAAAGTCGTCCAACATCAGTTCGAAAATTTTGTGCGGATTACAGGAAATCGGTTTTGTACATTGTGGATGGAAATCGAAACACATACGGTTTTTGCCAACTTTCTGTGGTTATTACAGAATTACAATTCGGTATGGTGTACTTTTTTGTCACACATTGAAATTATTTAGGACCTTCTGAAAGACTGATGACAACAGACTCTCTTGTAACAAAAAAAAAAAAAAAAAAAAAAAAAAATGGTTTTCGAATTCAGACGCCAACGCTCTCTTTGGAATAGTCGAAAGTTCGGCAGATCGTTTCAAATACAGAAGTTGCTTAATATATTCATTAAAAGAGTATTCCGATGATATCTTTGCAGATATTCTTTCATTAAAGAAACGGAGAAATATATGAAAACACAGAGCTGTAGCAAACGAACCAAGGAGACATCGTACAAACACTCTAGAAAATGCAAAGAGTTAACGAAAACAACTCTCAACTGCAAACTCCGCGAAGCTCTTAAACTTTCGCGAAAAGAGGCACTCTAGAAGGCAGATCGAAAAAGCATATTTAAAGATTCATGCTCTCCACTTAGCAGCGCCTGCGATGTTTGTCCAGAGAACTCTTTGCGTGGGAAGAAGCTCTGGTGCTCTTTGTGCTCTGGTGAATGCGTCTTCCGAGTCGAATCTTCTTTGTCGTCGGAATTTCTGTTTAAATATGCAATTAAATCTTGGATGAGTGCTGGTGGGCGTATTTGGCAACGAAGCTGAGATAAAAGTTTCGCCAACTTGTCAGCAGGTTTCATGACTGTCACGAATAGGGCTGCCGAGTTTTGTTTTGAATATCTTAAGAAGCATGTGCTTTTTTTGTGGATTAATACATGTAATTCAAAATTTGTATATGCTGTGCGAGTTAGTGCAGTAGCTTTTAGAGGAATAGAAATGACGTTTCTTTGTAATTTATACACTAATTATGGAGGTAATTTATATATTCTGGCTTGATTAAATTTTTTAATCTTGGCTTGTATCACATATTGCTTTCGTTGTCTGTGATGAAATATTTATTCTATGCATGAAATGCTAGAATTCTATGCATTTAATTAAATGCACAATGCATGAATTAATAGAATTATAGAATGTTAGTACTGACTACAAATGTGAAAAAAAAAGTAGTAGGCGTAAACCAAGTAATGAGTTGATTAATGGTTATCACTAGCCCAAGCCACCATAAATCAATTCGAGTAATTAGTTGTGCCTTCCTCTCTTTTGATGTTCTTTTCCTTTATTGTAATTATTCTAAAATATCTCGAATTGAGACAGTTTTTTTGAAATGGTTTTCATACATTCTCATAATCGCCTTCGAGTCTTCTCACTCCCGAAAGCAACGACTACAACAGTGCCTCCAGCAGATTCGAATCTCATACCTTCTGTACTGCAGCTGCACATATTGCCACTGGAATGCGATTCGAGTGGCTGTCAATTGCGAAGAATATTACAAAGATATTTTGTCACAGGTTGTCACAGTGATAATAAATAATCACGACAACTGACAGTCCCTATAGAACCTCTCTCTAAAGCCGTGCCTGCATCATTTCGAAAGTTGTGTGAGTACTACAAAAAATCGATTTGCTGTAATGTGAATGGAAATCGAAAAGCATACTGTTTTTTGCCAGATTTCCGGGGTAGCAGAATTACAATTCGATCTGGTGTCCGTTTTCTCACACATTGAAATTAGTTGTGACCTTCTGAAAGACTGACGACTAGATACCTCGTCTTAAAGAAAAAGAAAAAATTTGTTTTTCGAATTCAAACTTAAATGTTCACTTTGGAAAAGCCGAACGTGTTCGACAGATCTTTTCAAACACAGAAGCTGCTAATATATTCATTAAAAAGGTATGCCTATGATATCTTTGCAGATATTCTTTTATTAAAGAACCGGAAGAATATATGAATACACAGTTCTGAAGCAAACAAACCAAAGAGCATCGTACAAACACTCTAGAAAATGCAAAGAGTTAACAAACACAACTCGCACTGAAGTCTGAAACTTCGTGAAGCTCTTAAACTTTCGCGAAAAGAGGCACACCAGAAAGCAGATCCAAAAAGCATATTTAAAGATTTATGCTCTCCACTTAGCAGCGCCTGCGATGTTTGTCCAGGGAAGCTTTGCGTGGGAAGAAGCTCTGGCGCTCTTTGTGCTCTGGTGCGTGCGTCTTCCGAGTCGAATCTTCTTTGTCGTCAGAATTACTGTTTAAATATGCAATTAAATCTTGGATGAGTGCTGGTGGGCGTATTTGGCAACGAAGCTGAGATAAAAGTTTCGCCAACCTGTCAGCAGGTTTTCATGTCTGTCACGAATAGGGCTGCCGAGTTTTGTTTTGAATGTATTAAGAAGCATATGCTTTTTTGTGCATTAATACATGTAATTCAA